>PVKH010000221.1:0-43511 GCA_004027955.1 Chaetophractus vellerosus
TTTTTTTCTTTCTTAGAGAAGTTGTGAGTTTACAGAACAACCATGCATAAAATAGAGGATTGGTTTTCATTCCTGTCTATGCATGGCCAGAAGTCTTGAAAATCATTTTGTTCAAAGTCTTTGTTATATATATGAGGAAATGAAGCCGAGAGGAGCTGTGTAACCCCGTCCAATGTCATACATCTGAGAAGTCATAATCCTGGGCTTGGAGATCAAAACTCATTCTCTGACCCTTCTCTGGCCCACCACAGTGTATTCTTAGTACATGTTATAGTAGTTATCTACTGCTGTGTAGCAAATTATTCCCAGCTGAGCAGCTTAAAATGGCAAACATTTATTTCTCAGAGTGTCTGTGAGTGAGGCTTAGCTGGGTAGTTCTAGTAGAATCTGTCATGTAGTTGCAGTCAAGAGGTGGCCAGAGCTGCAGACATCTCATGGCCTGCCTGGGGAGGTAGCTGCTTCTAGGTTCACTCATGTGGCTGTTGACAAGACTCAGAAGACCCGCTTCTAAGCTCGCTAATGTGGTTGCTAGCAGACCTTGGGTGCCCACTATGTTGGCCTCTCCATGGGTGGTTTGAGTATCCTCACTACATGGCTTCCTCCAGAGAGAATGATTCAAGAGAGAGAGAGAGTGTGTGCATTAGCAAACACCCAGGCCAGAAGCCACAATTTTTAAATAATTTTTTATCATGGAAGTATCATCCCATCACCTCTGCATATTCTGTTTGCTAGAAGTGAGTCACTGAGTTCCACCCACACTTTGGGGGAAGGAAATTTTACCCTACCTCTTGAGGGAGGGATTATTGCAAAATTTCTGGACAGTTCTTTAAACCACTATACTTGTGTTTAAGCTTTACTTAGCATTTAGTTATGCAAGATGCATCGTTTTAACTCAAAGGGCATTTTATTTGACCTCCTGTCCGTGAAAAGAGATGATCATTTTATCATAAACACAACTAAAATTTACTTCTAAAATTAATGAAGTAGCTTAGCAATATCTTAGAGGTTGCCTAGTTTATAAATAGAAGATAATATAGGCATCAAAAATTTACACCTGTGTATCCTCATGCCCAATCATGAAATGAATTTAGTCCTTAAATGATTATATATTTATTCATCACATGATTCCCTCTCTGCCAAATAGCCCATTATTGTGAGTATTCCATAAAGGGCTATAATTTTAGCATCAGACTCATGATCCCTAAAATCTTAATGCCTAAATTCCAGCTGTTTTTAATCTCTAAACTGTCAGGGTGTTACTGGGAACATAAGGTAAATGCCTTGAAGCAAAACAATAATGTGTTTTTAATGAAGAGGTCTTTCTCTGTTGCTGAAATCTGAATCAAGAGTTTGCCTCTCTTGCAATAGCCATTTCATACCACCTTTGTAATAAAACATATGGCTTACATCACCATAAATATGTAGAATTGGAAGAAGAAGAAGAAAAAAATGTTTCACATATGTGTCATGTCCAATATAATGCAATATGCCCAGCAAACATAGAAGTCTAAGACTTCACTTTGGTCCTGAAATAGAGTAATAGAGTGCCCATAATTTGCCTTAAATAATGCAAATAATTTCTTATTTTCAAGTAATTAACACTCCCTTCACTTTTAATATTTGCATTTTATTATTAAGGAATAATCCCCCAATAATTTAATAAACTCTTGAAACCATGATGTTTAGAAAGCATTAGCTTTCCCAAAATAAAGCTATCTAGAGAAAATAGTTCAGTTGTGAATTTACCATGTTTAGGAGCTTAAAAGAAGGACTTTTAGAAAATGTGTGTGTGGCATTTTATAAATTGAGTTTGTTTCCATGTCTTTTTGCTTATGTTCTCATTTTCAGTTAGGACATTTTTAATTTGATATATGAGAGTGGTGGCTTATGGTCACTCCCCTATAGAAAAATAGTCTTCCCTCAAAATAGCAAAAATGAAAAAGATTGTGACCATTTAAAAATATATATACCTCTTTTTTTCAAGTGGGCTTTCCTGTTCCTGTTTTTAACAAAAATGGTATTTATAGCAAGTCACTGGTAATTACTTAATGTAAAGGTTATGCATAGTTCAAGTATGCCTTTTTCTATTTTTTTCTATATTAATTCTCTTCCTCGACTCATAAAGTATAATTTGTGTATGGCTCAGAAAGACATTTCACCTCTCAATTTGAGGCTTTGTTTTTTGTTACCAATGTCTATACACATTGGATTTTCAGCTCTAATATTTGGCAGATTTTATCTTTTCCAGAGTCAAATATACAAATAGCTGTACTTTGTATTAATCTGTGAATATCAGATCATAAGAGTGTGTTTTGATCACTCAATGGGAGCCTTTTGTGGCCCTTTCTTATGACATTATTGGCATTACTATTCATGACTGGAATCCTATATTTTGGTTGTGATATAGTCTGTCCTACTGTCTCAAAGCTAACAAGAAAGGTTGGGTAGAAAATCTCTCTTTTCCTCTAGATCTTACTTAGCTTGAAGCTTTCTTTACTTTGCAGAATAACCAGGAAACTTGATTACCTGGTGGCAGTTGCTGGAATCTGAGTTTATACTTGTACCAGTCTGAGTTTCTGAACTAGATCCTGGGCATACCTGACCCTTGGGTTGGTTAGTAAATATGGAGGCCATTGGGTAGCCTGAAGATGTGGCTTTTCAGTGTCACCCTGCACGTGGCCTCCATCACCTGCTTGGGAATAAGTGGATGCGGCAAGGTCCAGTTACCTCTTTGTCCCCACATTTTGTGCTTTTTCTCACCACTAGGAGGCAGGCTTTTTGGTGGGAAAGCTTTGTATTGTATCACTTCCATATAACTGTATCCCTGGGTATGGTAAAAATTTCTCCCTGCCGTAAAGAGAGACATTTTTCCTATAGGTGAGCTGGAAGACAGAAGGTGGAGAAAGTGCTTTTAATTTCAAGGGTCAGAAGTTAGGAGAAAAACCATAAAGACTTCCCTTCCTGAGCACTCGTCATGTTGCAGCAGGCCATTAATTTTGAAAGAGGTTTTCTATTGAAGGAGCCTGCTCATCTGGTGATATGACGGGTGGTCTGTATTGCTTTTTCTCCTGTGTGCCAGAGAGACTATTTTGAGCAGCAACTTTTAAGCTTAATTGTTTTCTTAAGGAAAACACTGCTGATTGGATTAAATTAGAAAAAAGGATTTGTCCTAAGAAGCAATTATTATTGTTATATTATCATTTTGATAAAAAATCTGTGTCCTGTCAATATAGCTGATTTCTCCAAGCGGTTGAGAATTTCCATGAAGGTAATACATGGAATTTTACTGATATAGCTCAACCAAAATGGTGCTTATTTTGTACTCTCAGCCAGGAAAAAAAAAATTCCAAAAAGTCAATTTCATTTCAGTGTTTAAATTTGAGTCTCTCTTGCATTGTGTGTCTTAGTAGAGATTAGAGATGATATAGTTCCACAGAATGAGGAAAAGTATATATATATTTTCAAAGCTTCTGTAGTTTAGGTCATTAAAACAATTAGGTTTAATCTTCAGTCTTATCCCCCTACTTGCCATTTTTAAATGGCTATTTCAGTGAACCTAATTGTGTATCTGAGTTTGTTTGACCCTCTGTGATTTATGTGTTAATGGTGCCTCAGAGACTGTGCTCTACAGCTCACCAGAGAAGTAAGGGGTAATGGGCCATGTTTCTACTCCTAGGCTACTTTGCAGATATATTTTAATATTATATCTTCAGTGGCAGAAGTTAGTGACCTTTAAAGTGTTTTTTTTCTTCCTTAGGATCCCCACTTCCATTTTCTTTCCTTTAATTTACCCTCTATCATAGTTATTGTTAACTGTATTGTTACATGTCTATATGATTCTCTGTTTAAATGAGCTTTGCAGTCAGGATTGGATATATTTGCTTAGGATTGTACCTCCTAGAAGATGCATTTTCCGTGCTGGGGCTATGCTTGGGCTTTAGAATCTCATGGAGGGTCATCTGTCCTCGAATTCTTTGTTACTTTGATTTGCGCTCTCCATCCATAGTCATGAGGAACAGTAACAATCGTGGTACATAACCTTATGGGAAGAGCCATGCAAAGAAATGTTGTAATTGACTGAAGCCATGAAAAAGGTGGAAGATTTTCAATTCTAAGTTTGTCAATCACAGTATACATTACAAGCTTAGTCTTTACTTAACTACTAATTTTTTTCCTGTAGAAATGTCCTGACTACTTTGTATATTACCCTGTGGAAGTGATTGTCCATATATCAGTTGATAATTGCTTATTTACCTTATTGGGATGCAAGGATAACCACATTTGCCTCTATCTGTAAAGATTATTTAGCTCGGATTTTAGACCACCTGCTTCTTAGGCTAAGAAATAAAATCAGCTTCTATCTTTTCTCTGGTTATATTTTACTACTTGCAGCTTCATTCCACAATCAGCTGGTGACACAAGGAATGTAAAAAAGCTTAATATCTTTTCTCCCCCAAATTATAAATCTTTTTTTGAAAAAAAGAAAATAAAGACTAAAGATTAAATGACTGGTTCATGAAATTAAAAAAAAAATGTATACCTAGTTTGTGGTGAGTACTACATGTAGAAGTAGAACTAGCCATACCCTCAAAAATCACAATCCCCAAATTCTGTTAAAAAGAAAATAGTCTGCTATTTCCTACCTCAATTTACTTTCTACTTTACTTATAGCAAATAAAATCCTTTTTTTCTAGTGGGAAGCCAGACCACTAAAGACAGTTCACTTGAAAGGCCATTGTCTTCTTCAGATCTGCACTGACATCAAAGAAATCTACATTACCTTTAAGAATCTACCAGCTAGACTAGGCACCTCTATAAAACACACACACACACACATGCACATACACACAGGATTGGGGAAGGGGAGAGAAAAAACACAGAGACTCAATTCAATTTCCACACTTTTAAATACTAACATTCAAAAGAACCTTTTGAAGAAACAAAACATTCAAGTAGGTGGGGATATTAGGAAAATAGGAATGAAATGGTATATTTGTTATGCTTTACTGGAATAGTGAATTCATAATAGAGAAATAGTTTCAAACAGAGGTCAGCAATAAAAGTAAAAAATGGAATAAAAATAAAATAAGGAACCAAACAAAATGCCAAACAATATAAGATTAACCTCATTTGTTTTATATCTGTTATTTTGGTATGAATAATAAGGCTAAGGAAAGAAAGCTGAAATAATTTGAATAAAATAGTAAAATACATTTTTGAAAGTCTAGCCAAGCCTTTCTGTTTAGAATGGTGTTAGGCTGGCATCCCTTGACATTGCTTCTCCTAGTTTACCCTGAACATATTCTGTGGACCTAGAAAAAGAGAAACCCTGAGTAACATTGGAAACTAAAACTGACAAATTCTAGGATTAAGTTCTGAAGGGAGTTTTCTTTAACACAAGGCTAGTGGGATAGGATGGAGGGAAAAAATATCAGTGCTTTTTCTAATGAAGAGCAGTTCCATAAAAAGACAGGAAACTAAAAAGACAGGACCTGGTCGTACCCTAACTGTATCCTTTTGGGACCCAAAGATCCTGAATTTGTGCCATTCAGGAATGATCTTTTGATTGCATTGTTTCTTAAAACTATCAGTACATTGAGCCCATCCACTTTTCATATTATAGTAGTACAGCTTGGGTACTCCAATCATCCCTACATTCCTTTGATTCTTTGTTTTAAGGTAACTAAGTGTTGGGATTGCAGGAATCCCTCATCTTCATTCAGCAGAGTCACCCTGGCTCAATTCCATCTATGGTACCCTTGTTGCCTAGATCTGAACAGGACATTGCAAAACTAGCATGCACATGGGAAGTTTGTAGGAAAAAGACACAAATAAATTGTTCTGCAACATCTGTTGAGAAACACAGTGCCTGGATAGGCCTTGTCAGAGCTTGAGGATAGTAAATAATAAGAAATAAATAAACATGAGTTCATGAAAGAATACTTGAGCCCAAGAGAAAAGGAAGCTTGTCCTGAGTCCTCAGAGGAAGAAAAGAACCACTTTCCTAAAAAGGATTTATTATAGTGATCAGGAGAGAATTTTTAACTGAATGTTTTAAGTCCTAAGCAGGAAGTAAGATATAGTCTCTCTGAAAGAAGAGAAAGTCATAGGAGCAAGAAAATGAGGGGAAAAAGAAAAGAAGCTGAAAAAAAATGGAAAGGAAACTTGATTAGGGAAAAATGAAATTTGAAGAAAACAAAAAATTATGACACCAGATTAAAATACTCATTGGCTCCAGTACAAAGCAGAATAGACACTGCAAAAAATTGAAAAGCTATTATGAAAAAAACTCTTCTAGGACCAGACAAAAAAACAAAAATGATGAGAGAGATGAAAAATGGAGAGCAGAGGACAGATATGTACCTTTGAAATTATTAGTTGTTTTTGCAAAGAAATATTAATAATGAACTCAAAATGAAAATTTTCAATTGAACAACATTGTGAGCTTAAAAATTACAGGATTGTACAAATTGAAAGAGCTTTCTTATCCTAGGAAAAATTAATTAAAAAGGATACACATATAAGCATATACAAACACATACTTAAATTTTATTACAAGCATCCAGATAGAAAAGAAAAAACTATAATTAATACTATATATAGCTCACTGAAAGGATGTCATTCTTATATCTTTTTACATCCAATTCTGGCCTAAAAATAAGTCAATTATTTTAAAATTTGATTTAATAATAATAGTATCAGCTAACATTTATTGAGCATTTCTTTTGTGCCAGGGCAGAATGAAATGCATATTATTTTATTTATTATTCTCATCTGATTTTCAAATTAGTACTTTATATTTATCCTTGCCCAAGGTTACACAGCAGCATCACACAAAAACCCATGTGTTAGTCTCATCAACCATCCCATGCAAAGAACATCCCAAGAACATAAAATGAAATAGATCTTGTTCGCTCTCACTTTATAATCTTCACCTTTGAAACCAACAAGAGGGCCTGTATTGTGCCCATGCTAATTAAAAGGGCATTGTGATCAAGACTCAGGATGTAATGAGTTTAGGGGGTTGTATCTTCTTTGCAGAGTTAGACAGACAATTAAAAAAAAAAAAAAGAACTGTTTAATATGCCCCCCAAAGGTACATATTGATTCTGCATTGATTAGTAAACCAATAAGAGATTATTAAAAGTTGTATAGGCATCTCATAATAATAAGGTTTATGTTTAGTTACACATGTAATTTGTAATTGTGATAATTTTTGAAGCATCACAATATCAAATAAAACCTGTGGATTACCATTCTTCAGAGTGAATACTTCAAAATTTTTAACTAAACTGTAGAGTATAGATGAGATATTAATATTTTTGCAATTCTCAGTTTAGTGCTGTTTTAAACTTTAATAACTTCAGAACCATAACAATAAAAAACTTACACAAAAATATTTTACACTTACTTAGTTTTGTGAATTTTGAACCATAAATCATTGATTTTAATTCTATGTATCAATCAGCATTTGCCATTAAAACTTACAGAAGAATATTTTACACTTATTTAGTTTTGTGAATTTTGAACCATTAATCTTTGATTTTAATTCTTATTATCAATCAGCATTTGCCATTTTGATCTACATTGCTTTATCTCAGCCATGGTTTGGGAGGTGTCTGAAGCTTGCTATCTCTGAACTTTTGGGCCAGAATCCTCTGCATCTCTATTTTCTCATCTGCACACAGGGGTAAATTCTACTTTGAGGGGCTTTTGTGAGATTAGATAGCCACAACAGGGGTCACTTCATGGTATAATTCAAATAACTTGATAATGCGGTTCTGCCTCAAACCAGCTTTATATGTTAGGGAAGTATTTTTCTTAGTGTCTCATTCTCCTCATCTTAATCAAAAAAGAATGCTTGCCTTTGCAGAAGACTGTTGTGCAGAATTTTAAATGAGCTCCGTAAATATTAGCTATTAAGTCAGAAATTCTTTTCAAAAAAGCATTTTATAAACTGTAAAGTATGACATTGTGTTTATTCTTTTCTTCTTGCTTTGTTACTTCTAGGTGACATCCCCAAATTTATGGGCCATTCATTCTAGCATGACTCCAGGTTATTTTATTTTTCTTCCAGAATATAGTGAGGCTTTGGACCTATAGGTCCAGAAACATATTGCTTTGTTTCTTAAATAAAATGACATCAGATACCAAAGCATAATTTATAAATGACATGTAGTGTCAGCTCTTCTTTTGCAGGAAAATTCAAACCTAATTCTCTAAGGCATCTATTGTATGTAATGAATTAACTTCTCTCCTGTGCATATAGAATGGTACTAGCTTTGTGCCATCCTTGGGTGAATTGAGAAAAGATTCAATGAAATTATATTCTTTAGGGCTTAATTATTCTTTGTAATCCCGGCTGAGAAAGGCTGGCTAAATTTTGTTTTGTTTTTAATGATAATAAACACAAGCTTCTTTTCTCAAAATTCCTTCCTGCATCCCTGATTTTAATGTGCTTTTCTTGTCCACTCATTTTGATGAGGTAGGGAGGTGGCAGCCATTATTTCATTTCACACAGATGGAAGTCGAAGCACGATGTCAGAAATTGTCTCCAGAGTCTTCTTGAAATAAGATAATGACAAAGTGGAGATTGCAACACCCATTCAGCCCACCACTACACTGCTTGTGTAGGATCAAAATTTCAAATTATAATATGGATGTCATGTGTTTTAAATAGATACTGATCCCAAGGAAATAAATGTCTAATCCCCTTATAGTACGTAGTGGGATTATATTATCACATCAGTGGTGTGATTTGAATAAAATTTCCTGGAATGCAGCTTTATGGTTAATTATTATCTAGTCCACTAATATCCCAAAGACAGCTCATTGCTAACAGCATAGTTCTAGCCTTTTCCTTTTTAAGGCATTGAGGTTCATATGCACAATTTGGGGGATATTAACTTCACTCTACTCTTAATTTCCCTGCTGATAGTTTGAGATTTACTGTCCTGCAGGATAAATGCAGCCTACCTTGAAGGCCTACCACAAACTGTCTTTACCCACATCCAAATTCCTTGTCATATCAGCACTCTGCTGTAAAGGCAATGGCCAATTTATTGACTCCTGAAAATGCCTTGAACATAACCAATCTCTAAATCTTGTGCTTATTACCTAAATATCTTTTACTCCTCTCAGATCAGGAGTCTTCAAGGTGTTAATTACATACCCTCACTTTCACAAGATCTTTCCTAAATACTGAGAATTTATTTTCTTCCTCTAAACATATATGGTGCTTATTATTATATATACCAGTTATTTGGTTCCTAACAAATTTTTCACACTTTGCTAATTTTTCACGTTTCTCTATCTCCAAACATATAATAAATTCCCTATAGGCATGGCCCTTGTCTAATTTTTTTGTTTCTGACATGAATTAGCATGATGTGGGAAACAGAGTTGACATTCAATAAGTATTTATTTATCCATTCTTTGGAACAACATTGTAACCTTTTGTTTTTATCATTAAATAATTTCTTTTCTTACTATTAATATGTAAAGAAATGAAAGAAAAATATACTTCTCAAATTATGTTACTATTTAAGGATTTTCACTCCCTTTTCTGGTTCATATACATACCTATGATGTCCTAAAAAAGGGAATAAAATTGGAGATTGGGCAGTTATTTCTTAAGTCTAGAACTCCAGGGTTTTATAAAACCTACACTCCAATAACCTGCAAAGAGCAAACAGTCAGCGTAGGTAACTGGTAGACCTATTGCCAACATCATCACCATCACCTAGTGAATACGCAGAAACTGCACATAGATTTGCTGCATTTTAAAAAATTTAAATAATGTTATCCCTACATTTTTTATATATGTACTTTCACTCGTCATGAATATTTAACAATATTAAATACTTAATTCCCTATCCACATGGAACTTATGGTCTACTGGGAATGGTGACAACAAACAATAAACATGATAAATAAATTATATGAGATGTTGAAAATAATATTTATAAAATAGAGCTCCTAGGTAAATGGAAACAGATAAGGGTAATGATGTGGCCAACATGAATCAGAAAGTCTGTGCTAAAGCTGAACTAGAACACTGGTTCCTCGATTGCTTGCCACTGACCCTTTCTTTGGACTACTCTGTTTCTTCTGGATCCTTGGGCCATTCCTCTTTATCACACAGAACCAACAGGAGGTATCTGTAAATAATATGAGGTTTTATAAAATTGTCCCACATGACTGTGGGGATTCAGAAGTCCAAATTTCATAGATTAGGCTGCAAACCAGGGGATCTGATGAAGGTCCTTGATGAGTTTCCCAGGAGATGCTATCTGTCTGAAGTAGAGATGGAAATTCTTTGAATGCTGAAATCACTTCTCCTTTTAAGGTCTTCAACTGATTGGATAAGATGTCACTCTTTGCTGATAGCAGTCTCCTCAGTTGATTGTAGATGTAACCAGCAATTTATGCAATCAACTCACTGATGGTTAAAGTCCACGAAATGCCCTTGTATTACAATCATCCTATTGCTTGCTTTACCAAACAACTGGGTCCCATTACCTTGCCGAATTGACACATTAGCCTAACCATCACGGTTCACCCCTTGTCAACTTAGCAGGCATACACATTACCTTAAACTATATTTAGTTTCTAAATAAAAACAATAACAGATAACTTTGCACCTAATTATACTCAGCTGTCCTGCACACAACTGGAAAGACACTAAATCCCTCCAGAGTAGGGTAATATTTACTCTTAAACTTGACATCCTTAAATACTATGATAAAAAACGAATACAACTTATGTCATATGATACAGGGAAAGGTTAGAGAAGAAAATAAAGATATTCGTTTTATGTACATATGCAGACATACTCATAACAAAACAAGGAAGAAATATTCATGACCATTACAGTCCTCGTTTCTGTAACTAGTCACACGGTCGAAGTTCATATTTATCACAACCTTCTTTCACTTCCTAGTCCATGTTCCTTTTACCCTTAGCAAGCACCTCAGCTGGCTGTGGTTATTTGCCTGGTGGGGTGACCCAATTTTCATTCCTGAAGATTCTGGGCCATTGTTAGTTCTGTCTGGATTGGGTTATTGCAATTTTCTATTGACTATAATCACAGGGCATAGTAGACTAAGAGATGATCTAGGTGATCTCCTGTATTCCAGGCAAACTTTTCTTTACCTCCATTGTGTAGGTACAGTCCTATTTCCCCCTGATAGTCAGGATCAGTCACCCCAGACAGTACAGTAATTCACTTCTTTGCCTGTTGATTCAGAGATGTGAAGAGCCCAAAGTGGCCTTGTGGCAGTCTTAACTTCCAGTTCAATGGAATCATTGTTTTTTTTCCTGCTGGAAGCACTCTTTCTTTTGGAACTAAGACCTGTAGACCAGCAGAGCTTAAGGTTACAGGGACAGGAAGCAAAAATTTTCCTTGTGGATCACTAGGGGTAATAGTGGGTGGTGCCACTCCCATTTGTACCCCTTGATTTGTTGACCCGTGAATCCTGGCTATGGGAGGAACAGCACCATAGAGTAGACTCTGATTTAGAGCATACACAGCCTCCTAGAGAACATAGCTATAGCTCTGATTGGGTGATCTCCTCAGGGCAGACCATTACAGGTTTATCTGACAAAATCTCAGCAGAATTTAGGGTTTCAGTATCCCCATCATTATCATAATCAACCCATATGTCTCCATCCCAAATCTCAGGGTTCTTCTCCTTTCCAATCAATGCCCTCACATTAACAGCAGATTTTAGTTTCCATTTTAACTCTCCTACTAGTAAAATGAGACTCTGAGTCTGGTTTTCAGAGATCTCATTTCTGCAGCTGCATGAAATAAGATTTTCTTTTAGAGCACACACAGAAACTTTCTCATCATTCATGTGGTGCTTAAGTTGCAAATTTGAAGCCTTCAGCTCATCCCTTTCTTTTGTCACTGTATCCAGCATACTTAGGAACAGCCAGCTAACATCATTTTACCTTTTTAACTCCACAAAACTCTTATAAGGTGTTAAAAAACACTCTTGCCCAGATCCTTGCTTCTTAGCATAGATGTAGTCATATCCAGTGGTAATATTTTGCATATCCCTATTGCCAACTCATGCCATGGACTGCCAGTGGCCTCTTGATTATTGGAAACAGTGTCATTAATGCCCTTGAATCTAATCAGAGTAGAGAGCCAGTTGCAAAAAT
The DNA here is from genome assembly GCA_004027955.1 of Chaetophractus vellerosus. Taxonomy (NCBI): domain Eukaryota; kingdom Metazoa; phylum Chordata; class Mammalia; order Cingulata; family Chlamyphoridae; genus Chaetophractus; species Chaetophractus vellerosus. Next base: position 12,169 of record PVKH010000221.1, read on the forward strand.
CCCAGAACCAATTCCAAAATCCCATTTTTAATATTCTGTTTCTCCTGAACCACTCCGGGCACCAAGCTATATTGGTCAGGGTTCTCCAGGGAATCAGAAGTGACAGGAGATAATTGTAAATTGTATGAGATTTTATAAAATTGCCTCATGTGGCCATGGGGATGCACAAGTCCAAGTTCGGTAGGGCAGGCTGCAAACCAGGGGATCCAGTGAAGGTCCTTGATGAGTTCCACAGGTGATGCTGGCTGTCCAAAGTAGAGATGGGAATTCTCTCACTGAATGCTGAAACCACATCTCCTTTTAAGACCTTAAACTGATTGGATGAGACATCAGTCATTGCTGATGGTAGTCTCCTCAGATGATTGTAAGTGTAACCAGCCAGCCATGCAACCAACTCACTAATGATTAAAGTCCATGAAATGCCCTTGTATTACAATTATCCCATTGCTTGCTTGACAAAACAACTGTGCACCATTACCTGGACGACTTGACACAGCCTGAATATCTAAAGCAGCTTTCCAGAAACAAAACAAGATTAAGTTTTCCTAGGAGAAGTTTTTTTTTTTTTTTTTCATTGCTGTAAACAAGTACCCCATTGTATGGAGACACCACATTTATTCAGTTATTGTAGCATTGATGATCATTTAGGTTATTTGAATTTTGTGGCTCTTTTGAATAATGACATTTATATTAATGTTGTGCTAATACTAGGAATGAAATTGCTGAGTCATAGGGTGGATGAATACATAGCTTTGGATACTGCCAGACAGTTTTTCAAAGTGGTTTTACCAATTTATACCCCCACCAGCAAGATATAAGTGTTCCAATTATTCTACAACCTTGCTAGCATGGTTGATCTCTAGTTTTTAAAATAAAATCTTATTGCAGTATATCATTCATACATGAACATACACAAACAATAAGTGTATAGTAAAAGTTGTGAGCTTACCAAAAAAACATGCATATCATCATACAGGGCTCTCATTCATCACCCCATCACAAACATCTTGCATTGTTGTGAAACATTTCTTACAAAGAATGAAAGAACATTTTCAAAATATTACTACTAACCGTAGCCCATATCTTACATTTGGTGTATTTTCCCCCAAACCCACTGGATTGGTAACACCTGTTATTAGTATTATACATTTGTTATAGTTCATGAGAGAACATTCTCATATTTGTCCCATTAATCACAGTCCATTGTCCACTACAAGATTCACTGTGTTATACATCCCATGCTTTGTACAGTCCATTCAAAGTGTACACTTAGTGACTCTGATTTTCATTACAGAGTTGTGTTGTCATCACCTTAGTCATTTTTAGACTGTATTCATTACTCCGAAAGGAAAAACCCCCTGTGCCCTTATAGTTGTCTCTTTGAATTGATATATCTTCTTTGCAGCTGCTGCAAAAATATTACAACATTACTGTTAACTATTGCCCAAAAGTTACATTACTTGTAATTTCCCCATATATCACCATATTCTTAACACTTTGTAAAAGAATAACATTCTTATGTTTGTACAATTAACCACAATCTTTATCCACCACTGAAATCACTGTTTATACATACCATAGATTATTCTCTAGTTTCCTTTCAATTGACATTATTCCACAGACTACCCCTTCAGCCACAATCTCATTTTAAAATCAGCAGTGTTAATTATACTCACTATAATGTGTTTCCATCAACTCTATTCATTTCCACACTTTTGCAATAAACAATATTAAAAGTTCTACACACATTGAGCATTTGCTCCCATTCTCAACCACATTCTATTTCCTAGTAACCTATACTATAGAGTTTATCTCTGTGAGTTTACTCATCATATTTAGTTCATATTAGTGTGAACATACAATATTTGTCCCTTTGTGTCTGGCTTATTTCACTCAACATAATTTCCTCAAGGTTCATCCATGTTGTCATATGCATCCCAATTTCATTTCTGCTCACAGCTGAGTAGTATTCCATTGTATGTGTATACCACATTTTGTTTAGCCATTCATCAGTTGATGGACATATGTGCTGGTCACATATTTTAGCAATTGTGAATAATGCTGCTATGAACATTGGTGTACAAGTGCAATTCACATCCTTGCTTTCAGTTCTTCTGCATATATTCATAGTAATGGGATTGCTGGATCATATGGCAGTTCTATATTCAGCTTCTTGAGGTACTGCCAAACTGTCTTCAAAAGAGGCTGCACCATTCTACATTCCCACCAACACTGAAGGAGTTTTCCTGTTTCTCTGCATCCTCTCCAGTACTTGTAGTTTTCTGTTTTCTTTTTTGTTGTTGTTGATAGCCATTCTGTAAGATGTGAAATGGTATCTCATTTTAGTTTTGATCTGCATTTCCCTAATAGTTAATGATGTTGAGCATGTTTTCATGTGCTTTTTGGCCATTTGTATTTCTCTTTTGAGAAATGTCTATTCAAATATTTCACCCATTTTTTAACTGGGTTGCATTTTTTAATCACTCAATTATGTGATTTAGTTATAACACATGAATATCAAAACCTTGTTGGATATGTGGTTTCCAAATATTTTCTCCCATTGAGTAGGCTCCTTTTACGTCCTGACAACGTCTTTTGAAGAGCAATGTGTTTACTTTTGAGGAGATCCCATTTACCTATTTTTTCTTTCATTGCTGTGCTTTGGGTGCTTCCTACCACAGGATGTTGAAGATGTTACCCTACATATTCTCCTAGAAGTTTTATGTTTGTACCTTTTATATTTAGGTCTTTGATCCATTTTAAGTTAATTTTTGTATACGGTGTGAGGTAGAGTTTCCCTTTCTTTCTTTTGAATATAAATATCCGTTTCTCCCAGCTGGGTGCCCTTGACAGCCTTGTCAAAATTACTTGACTGTAGATGTCAATGACCTATTTCTGAGTTTTGGTTTGGTTCCATTGGTCAATATGTTTATCTTTATGACAATACCTTGCTGTTTCTAATCACTGTAGCTAAGTAATGGGCTTTAATCTCAGGAAGTGAGAGTCCTCCAACTTTGTTCTTCTTTTTAAGATGTTTTGGCTATTCAGGAGCCCTTACCCTCCCAAATAAATTTGATAATTGGCTTTTCCATTTCTGCGAAAAAGACTGTTGGGATTTTTATTGGGATTGGGTCAAATCTGTAAATCAATTTGAGTAGAAATGACATCTTAACAATATTTAGTCTTCCGTTTAATGAACACAGAATGTCCTTCCATTTATTTAAGTCTTCTTCAGTTTCTTTTAGCAATATTTTGTAGTTTTCTGAATACAGGTCCTTTATGTCCTTGGTTAAGTTTATTCCGAAATATTTGATTGTTTTAGTTACTATTATAAATGGAATTTTTTTACTTCCTCCTCACAATGCTCATCTGTAGTGTATGGAAACACACTGATTTTTGTGTATTAATCTTTTACCCTACTATTTGGCTGAACTCGTTTATTAGTTCTAGAAGATTTGTTGTGGATTTTTTTGGGATTTTCTAGATATAGGATGATATCAGTGAATAGCAGAAGTTTTACTCCTTGCTTTCCTGTTTGGGTGCCTTTTATTTCTTGATCTTTCTTAATGGATCTAGCTAGATACTGAATAACAGTGGTGACAGTGGCATCCTTGTCTTTTTCCCAATCTCAGTGGGCAAGCTTTCAGTCTTTGTCCATTGAGTGCAATGCTAACTGTTGGTTTTTCATATATGTATGTTACCATGTTGAGAAAGCTTCCTTGTATTTCTCTCTTTTGGAGTGTTTTTATCAAAAAAAGGATGCTCTATTTTGTTAAATGCCTTTTCTGCATCAATTGAGAGGATCATATGATTTTTCTTCTTCAATTTATCAATGTGGTTTATGACACTAATTGATTTTTGTGTTCAGCCACCCTTGCATACGTGGAGTAAAACCCACTTGATCTTTTTTTTAAAAATATTTATTTATTTTATTACATATCTCCCCTCCCCCCCCGCTGCGGCGACGTGCTGAGACTGGTCGCTGCACAGGCACGGCTTTCCCCGCTTGTGGGCGGCTTCTGCTTCTATTCACGGCCGGCTCTCAGTTCGCGGGTGGCTGGCTGCACTCCATTCACAGGTGACCTGCCCTGCCCGTGGCGGCTTTGCCCTGTCCATGGCAGCTTTTTGCCCTGCCCACGGCGGCTCTGGCCCGCCCATGGCGGTTTGCCAGTCTCAAGGCAGTCTGCCCGCTAGGAGAGGTCCCCGGGAACCAAACCCGGGGCCTCCCATGTGGTATGCCGGCGCCCTATCCACTGGGCTATCCAGCCGGCCCCCCCACTTGATCTTTGTGTATAAATCCTTTGATGTGCTTTTGGATTTGGTTTGCAAGTATTTTGTTGAGTATTTTTGCTTCTGTAGTCATTAGAGAAATTGGTCTGTAATTTCTTTTTTCATAGTATCTTTATCTTGTTTTGGTATTAGGGTGACAGTGGCTTCATAGATTGGGTTTGCTAGAGTTCCTTCTGTTCAGTTTTTTGGAAGAGCTTGAGCAAGATTTGTATTAGATAATCTTTGAATGATTCCTAGGATTCACCTGTGAAGCCATCTGGTCCTTGATTTTTCATCTTTGGGAGGTTTTTTTTTTAATAAATCAATTTTATTGAAACATATTAATAAAGTATACACATCTTCTGAAGTGTACCAACAGTGGTATTTGGTATAATTACACAGTTGTACATTGATCACTTCACTCATCATTAGAGCATTTTCATTATTTCAATAATAATAATAAGCAAAAAACCACACTTACAAACAAACAAGAAAATTCCTCACCTCTCAATCTCTCTACGCTTCCGCCACTGTACAGACCTGCTGTTTCTGGTTATTTTATCCAAATGGTATAATCAATGGTTTGTAGTATAATCACAATGTTGTACATTCATCATCTCAGTTGTTTTAGGACAATTTCATTACTTCAAAAAGGAAGACTGCACACCCCTTAGCTCCTTCCTCAGACCTGCATAACCACTAATCTCATTGCGTCTTTATATATTGATTTATATTTACATTTTATATAAATGGAATCATACAATATGTCGTACTCTGTGTCTGGTCTCCTTTACTTGGTATAATTTTTTTTGTCTGATATTAACATTTTGTAGTAATAACTTATATTTGTTCAGCTTCAAAGAAAAATGTTCTTATATATGCAATTCTACCCATATTCATATTTCACATAATATACTTATATTTCATATAATATATTTAGTTCATCATAGGGCAGTCATACAGTATTTGCCCTTTTGTGTCTGACTTGCTTCACTCAGCATAATGTCCTCCAGGTCCAACCGTGTTTTCATATGTTTCACGACTTCATTTCTTCTTAGCATTGCATGTATACTCCACAATTTGTTTATCCCTCATCAGTTAATGAACACCTGGGTTGTTTCCAACTTTGGCTATCGTGGGTAATGCTGCTATGAACATATGTGTGTAGATGTCTGTTCATGTCACTGCTCTCAGTTCTTCTGGGTATTGCTGGGTCCTGTGGCAAATCTATATTCAACTTCCTCAGTAACTGTCAAACAGTCTTCCACAGTGGTTGTACCATCTACATTCCCTCTTTGGGAGGTTTTTGATGATTTTCAATCTCTTTAATTGTGAGTGGTTTATTGAGGTCTTCTATTTTTTCTAGGGTCATTGTAGGTTGTTCCACAGTGTTCCTAGGAATTTGCCCATTTTGTCTACCTTGTCTAATTTTTTGGTGTACAGTTGTTCATGGTGTCCTCATATGATCTCTCTTATTTCTGTGGGATCAGTGGTAATGCCCTGCCTCTCATTTCTGATTTTTATTTGTTTGCATCTTCTCTCTTTTTTTCTTTGTCAGTCTAGCTAAGGTTTTGTTGATTTTGTTCTTCTCAAAGTACCAACTTTTGGTTTTGTTGTATCTTTCTATTGGTTTTTTTTTTGTTGTTGTTATTGTTCTCATTTTCATTGATTTTTTAAAATCTTACTTTATTATTTCTTTACTTTAGCTTGGTTTGGGATTACTTTACTGCCCTATTTCTAGTTCCTCCAGGTATACAGTTAGGTCTTCGATTTTAGGTCTTCTTTTTTAATGTAAGCATTAAGGGCAGCTGAACAATGGGATTTGCGGGTGTGTGGTTGAAACTACAACATTGGGAATGTTCTTTTGGCAAATATGGCAGAGGAGGGTTACTGGTTTAAGATGTTGGATGTGGGAGGCATGTAGGACAGGGCACACCTGGTCCAGGTTTCTAGGGATTGTGTAGTGTTCATATATTCATAGTGCGTTGTATCAGTGGGTGGAAACTCACATAATGAGCAGGAAGGTGTTGGACTCCCATCCAGGGGAATCCTGCCATGATCTCAGTGGTGGGGTGGGAATCTCTTGAGAGCACAGGCAGTGCCTAATAGGGGAAGACAGGTCAGTATGTCAAGCCCTCAATGTTGTTGCAATTAACTAGGAATCCTGCCCTTCAATGAGTTAATCATGGTGGTTACTGTGGGTCCCGAGGGGAGAGGGAGGGAGAAATATAATAGATGGGACATGGGTCATTTTGGGGACAATGGAATTGTTCTACATGATCTTGCAATGATGAATACCTACCATTTTACACCTCATCAAAATCTATAAAAGAGTATGGTCCAAAATGTAAACCATAATGTAAATCATTGTCTATGGTTAGTAGCAATGTCTCAATATTTGTACATCAATTGTAGCAAATGTGCCATCCACATGTAATATGTTATTAATAGGGGAAAGGGGAAAAGGAGGGGGTTGAGTATATGGGAATCACGTATATTCTGTATGTGACTTTTCTGTAACCTAAAGCTTCTTTGAAGACAAAATGAAAAAAATAAGACACTGGGGGACTAAATGGAAAAAAATGGCACTGTACATATAAGACAACACATCTTACAGTGATGAAAGACATAATGTCAAATTTTAAAAAATATTTTATGTATTTTTATTTTTTATTATTTCAAACTTTAAATTTTAAAAAAAATTTACTCATTTTAAAAACTACCATTGTTATATCATTTTCCTATTAATTGCAGTCAGTTATTTTGTTGGCTTCAATTTTGAAGATGTTTTGGATCACAGAAGGATTGTGCAGGGAAGGATCATTGGTGTGGGGTGTCGATGAGGGATGTATGGGAGGAGGTTTGCCTGGGGCATACCTACAAGGCATTTGAATGTATTCAAGTGTTCATGGAACATTGTCACAGTGGGTGGAGTTTCACACAATAACCAAAAGAATATCAAATTCCCATCCTGGGGATCTCTGCCACATTTTCTAATGGTATAGCAAGAATCTCCTGAGTACAGGAGCAGTGACTAGTGAAGAAGGATGCACCACTGATGGACCCTTAGTCGTGATGACTATACTTATGAACCTTTACTTTTGAAATCGAAACTTAGCCTAGTATTATAGGGTGCCTAAAAGTTACCTACTGAGAGCCTCCTTGTTGGTCAAATATGGCCTCTCTCTAAGCCAAACTCAGCATATAAATGCATTACCTTCCACCTAGTGTGGGACAGGATTTCCAGGAATGAGCCTCCCTGGCATCAAGGGATTACTACCAAGCACCAACTAGCAATGCAACTGGAAAAAGACATTGTCCAAAAGGGGGAAAGGGTAAAGACAAATGAGTTTATATAGCTAAGAGACTTCAAAGTGTGTTGGGAGGTCATTCCAGAGGTTATGCTTATGCATGTCTCAGCAGGATCTTGTTGACTGCCAAAATAAATATTGCCTCATATAGTGGGGCTTCTGATGGCTCTGGAGACATCCAGACACTATAGGCAGGGCAGACAGTTCAGGAGTTTGGCACCCTTACAGTGGACCTTACTTTGGAATTTTTGCTCAGCAATGTGACATAACTGGACTCAGTTGTGGTTTCCCTACACATGGCTTTTCTGCCCCTTCTATTTGAACCTATAGTTAGTACTAGAGTTGATATGTATGTCCAAGCACCAGTTGGGCCCTGAATCTGAACAGATTTGCAAAACCTACTCTCCAGTTTAATGGACTCATCCAGTTCAACTAACAAGGAGATAGTGATGGACAGCGACTGTATTAGTCAGCCGAAGGGGTGCTGATGCAAAATACCAGAAATCTGTTGGTCTTTATAAAGGGTATTTATTTGGGATAGAAGTCCACAGTTACCAGGCCATAAAGCTTAAGTTTCTTCCCTCACCAAAGTCCATTTCCACGTGTTGGAGCAAGACAGCTGCTGACGTTTGCCAGGGTTCAGACTTCTTGGGTTCCTCTCTTCCTGTGGCTGTGTTTCTCTCCAGGCTCAGCTCCTCTGGTTCCTCCTCAAGGTCAGCTGAAGACTATGAGGCTCTCTAGGCTTTGCTTCTCTCCACATGGCCAGCTGTAGACTCTCAGGCAAATGGCTCATGTCTTTTCCCGGGGCCTTCTCTTCTTCCTCAGGACCAAGCTCTCTTACTTCCCAGGGCTCCAACATCAGAACTGCTTCTCGAAAACTGCTCCCTTTGTCCTTTGCCTTGACTTTTATATTCCATTCCCCCACCCACCAAGGGATGGGGCTCAACGCCCTACTGATGTGGCCCAGTTAATGCCCTAATCATAACTTAATCATGCCCAAATTAACAGACCAGTTTACAAGCATAATCTAATTTTTGGAATTCATAATTACATCAAACTGCCAAACTGCAACAGTCACCATCTCAAGGAACAGAGAGAGTCTGCAACTGCAAGTAAGATAGTCCCATCCCTGTGCCCCATGGGATCTAAGCCCCCTCTCAATTAGAGGTGGATTGGGCATCAGCATCCCAGAATCCTCAGGATTGTGGAATGAATGATGGACTAGAGTAGACTTACTGGTATTCTACAATAGACTTATTGTGATTCTAGTAATATAAGAACTTTTATCATTGATGTGGAGGCAGTGTCTACTAGAGGTTCTGAGGGAAAGAAGAGGGAAAAATAGCTGTAATTTGGGGGTATTTTTGGGACTTGGGAATTATCCTCAGTGACATTGCAATGACAAATACAGGCCATTATATATCTTGTAATAACTTACAAAAATGTGTGGGAGAGAATGTAAACTACAATGTAAACTTTAATCCACGCTTAATGGAAACGCTCCAAAATGTGTTCATCAATTGTAACAAATGTACCACACTGATGAAGGAGACTGTTAATGTGGGAAAATGTGGGAGATATAGGGAGTGGGGCATGTGGGAATCCCCTATATTTTTTATGTAACATTTATGTAATCTAAGTATCTTTAAAAAAATAAGAAAGTATATATTTTTTAAAAGTCTATTAGGTGTAGTTCATTTGTCATTTTATTCAAGCTTTCTTTTCTCTTATTTTTCCTCTGTCCAGATGTTCTGTCCAATGCTGAGAGTCGTGTATTGAAGTCTCCAACTATTGTAGAGACATCTGTTTTTCCATTTAGTTTTTCCATTGTGTGCCTCATGTATCTTGATGTATCCAGGTTAGGTACATAAATATTTATTATAGTTATTTCTTCTTGGTGAGTGAATTGCCCCTATAATTAATATATAACGACCATCTTCCCCTGTTTTGAACAGTTTTGCATTTAAAATCTATTTTGTTTGATAATATTATTGTTACTCCAGATAATTTTTTTTTAATATTTGTATGGAATACCTTTTTCCAGCCTTTCACTTTTACCCTGGTTGTTTCTTTATATGTGAGGTGAGTCTCTTGTAGAGAACATATAGATGCCTCATATTTTTTTATCCATTCTATGAGTCTATGTCTTTTTAAAAATTTGTTTTATTTATCACTCCTCCCTCGTTGTTTGCACTTGCTGCCTGCTCTCTGTGACCATTCACTGTGTGCTCTCTCGTCTTCTCTAGGAGGCACTGGGAACAGAACCTGGGACCTCCCATGTGGAAGAGAGGGGCTCAATTTCTTGAGCCACCACCATTCCCTACTTTGTTGTGTCTCTCATTGTGTTTCCTTTTTGTGTTCCTTGTTGCATCATCTTGTTGTGTCAGCTTGCCGCACCAGCCTGCTGTCTTGCTTGTCTTCTCCAGGAGGCACAAGGAACTGAACTGGGACCTCCTATGTGGTAGTAAGGAGCTCAGTCGCTTGAGCCACATCCATTTCCCAGTCTGTGTCTTTTGAGTGGGTAGTTCAAGCCATTATTAACGTTCAGAATTACTACTATAAAGACCTTACTTACTTTGTCTATTTTATCCTATGGTTTTTTGTTGCCATATCTCACTATTGCCTGTCTTTTTACCCTTTAAGTTACACTTACTAATAATTTTCATTTCTACCCTTTTCTCCAAGTCTCTCATCCTTGTTGTTTCTTTCAGTGTGTAGCAAGAGATAATAATCTCTTGTAAGTCATGACTTTTGGAAACAAACTCTCTAAGTTTGTATTTGTTTGTGAAGCCTTTAAACTCACCCTCATTTTAGAAGTATAGTTTTGCTGGATACAGAATCTTGGCTGGCAGTTTTTCTCTTTCAATACCTTAAAAACATCATACCCCTTTCTTTGCTCCTCTATGGTTTCTGTTGAGAGATTGGTACTTAGTCTTATTGAGGTTCCCTTGTATGTGATGCATTGCTTTTTTTGTCCTGATTTAAGAATCCTCTCTATCTATGGTATTTGTCATTCAGAATAGTAGATGTCTTTGAGTATGTCTGTTCAGATTTATTCTGTTTGGGGTGCATTGTCCTTGGATATTGATATTCATGTTTTTCATTAGGTTTGGGAAGTTTTCGGTCATTATATCTTCAAATATTCTTATGCCCCTTTCTGTTCTTTTCTCTTTCTGGGAGAGAGATATTCCTAATAGGATGTAGGGGACAAAGAGGCAAATTAAGTTCTAAGTTACTGATTTTTCAAAATTACAGAACATTGTACCCTCTTTAGAAGATCTGAAAGCTAGTATAATGGCTTTACCAGTTGAAAGAGGAACAGATATATTTAGTTGTTAGCCATAAGAATTCAACTTGACTAGCTGAGTATTTAAAGTAAGGTAAAATTACTGGAGAAAATACATTTTTTATCTTTGATTTATATTGAATTACATAAGTATTTAACCCCTTTGTGTCATTGTTTTCTGGGCTCAAGTAGGTGATTCTTGATAAATCCATTTGCTGATCTGGGCCTGGCTTGACTGATCTTGACTGGAATTGGTCATGAATCTTTGGTCATCTGTCAGGTCCTCTGGGGAATGGTTGGTCCAAGTTGGCTCAGCTGGGCACCTCGTCTGTGCTGCACGTGGTCTTTCATCCTTGACCAGGCTTGCCTGGGCCTGTTCCTTCCAGCAAGTGGAAGGAAGCATGCAAAAATTCTCTCGTAAGTTTCTTGGGCTTCTTGAGACTAAGACTCAGAACTCACACAATATTGCTATTGCTTCAGACCTGTTCTGTTGGTCAAGGCAAGTGGCAAGGCCAGCAAAAGGGAGAATAGAACTCCTTGAGCTGCAAAGTAAGGTGACTTAGGTGACATATTTTTGTCACATTCTACAGCTTCCATCCAACAAACTGGTGTTATATAATGTATTCATAAGACAGAAGGTTAATACTGGTAGTCTCAAGTCTAGGTAACTAATAAGAAATCATACAGAATTAACTGACTTTGTATTGGAAGGTTACAAGTCTTGCTTCAATAATGGACGAAATCCTGTAGTGAAAACTAAGGGATTAAATGTAAAAGATAACTAAGACTGAAAAGCTAATTTGGGAAGCTCACCACTAGTTGACTCCTAGCAGGACCTAGCATCTAAATTCCAGAAAGAAAGGGTTTTTGAATTATTGGAAAGGCCGTGTTTTCTAATTGTCTGAATTCCAGTAGATTATTGAGTATTACTATTACTGCTAACATTGCAAGGTATAAAAGGGTTAAAAAAAAAAAAAGACTTTGGTGTGCCAAACTTCAGAAACTTTTTTTCTGTTTTGGTAAGTATGTGTAGAAAGCCTTTCTGGAATCCAAGATTTAGAAGTGTCATCACAGAGAACCAAGTATGCCCACCATTTCTTTGTACGTGAAAGCAGATTTTTTTTAGTCTTCAGGAACATAAATGAGAACTGTTTCGGTCAGCCAAAGGTGTGCCTTTTGAAATATACCAAAGACTGGTCGGTCTTTATAAAGGTTATTTATTTGGGGTAGAAGCTTACAGTTACCAGGCCACAAGCATAAAGTTCTTCCCTCCCCAAAGTCCACGTGTCGGAGCAAGATGGCTGCCGACGTCTGCAAGGGCTCAGGCCTTTGGGTTCCTCTGTTCCCGGAGCTGCATTTCCCTCCGGGCTTAGCTTCTGCTTCCACCACAAGTTCAGCTGTAGACCATGAGACTCTCTGCGTTGCGTCTCTCCACAAGGCCAGCTGTAGACTATCTGGCGATCGGCTCACTCCAACATCAGAACTGCTTCTCAAATGTGCTTCTCTAGATCTCAGCAAGTCAGATCTGCTGCCTAGCCTTTATACTTGAGACCACACCCACCAAGGGGTGGGGCCCAACATCTCACTGATGTGGCAGTTAACGCCCTAATCATAACTTAATCATGCCCAGATGAACAGATTAGTTTACAAACATAATCCAATTTATATTTTTGGAATTCATAATTAAATAAAACTCAAACCATTACAAGAACTAACATCAGGTACTTTATTTTTCAAGTAAACATGTTAAAGAGGTTAAATTTCTCTATAGGAGAGCATTGGGAAGAAGATAAATTTGTTCAGTTTTCCTAAGGCATGTTGTTATGTAAAAGAGAGAAGGGCAGCTCAATACATTAGAAAGCAGCACATTCTTTGTGAATTGGGAGGGGGAAACTGCTTAGGAGCACTGAAAAGTAAATCATGATGGGTCAAAAGACTTCACAACAGAGCACAATGGCTAAATTAAATAAATGAATTGGAAGACTGCATAGACTTGGGGGCAGGCTGGGAAGTGGGGGAAGGAATGCATTTTAAAAAACCTTTGGCAGACAGCCACTGAAAAAGTCTGAATATATATCAGACCATGTCACTCCATAATGTAAAACCCTCCAGTGTCTTCACATTGCATTTAAAATTAAATTCAACCTCTTCCCTGTGGCCTCATGCCCTAAGCAATTTGGGCCCAGCCTCTTTTCCCAGCCTACCTCACAACGTTCTCTGCCTAGTTTATGGGGCTCCAGCCATACCAGGCTCACCCCTCTTTCCCAGCCTGTGCCCTGTCTGGTCCATGCCTTACCCTGGAAACATCTTCTCCACATTGTCTCATCATTTAGATCCTCTTCAGCATCCTTCCTTTCCACCTAGCTAAAGCCTCCCCTTTTTCCTGCCATAGACCAGCTATTCTTATCCCAACACCTTGTTTTATTTTCTTTACCACATTTATTAGGTAACTTTTGTTTTTATTGCTTGTATTTTTCTGTCTCTTTACACAGAAATGTATTGGGCCCTTGTTTCTTGTTATCATATACATTGTTATATGTCTCCTGCAACTATCACCATGTCTGGCACATGGCAGGTATTACAAGAATATTTGTGGAAGAAAAAGTTGAAGGAATTTACTTTCAAACCAGAAACAAAATTGATCTATAGAGTTATTCTAGATTAGCATAGCTGGTCTACAATGATAAGGTGAAGACATTGTATGAAAATCTTAAAAACAATAATGCCTTTGCTCCTCTTTGCTATATCACGTTGACATCAGCTGTCACAAAGAGCCTTTAAAGTTTTGTTATTTTGGCAAATGTTTGAATTCAGATGGGACTGGTGGACAAATCAGTAAAAACAACCAGTTTTTCTATTGAAACATAAAATATATGTGAGCTAAAATCCAAACTGCAGAATATCTAGGACAGGGGGCTCCAGATGATTTGTGTGGTGTAGGAGACAATTGCAGAACTTCTATTTCTGTTTGCTTTTTATCGTTTTTTAAAAATTTCAAATTTTGTGTGTTTGACAGTATATTTAGCTCATTAGTAGTATAGTATGTGTATATAATTTATAAATACACCTTTTCACAATTTTTAAAACATGTACCATATTTATGCATGAGACATATGCTGCAAACTAATGCCACATTTGAAAATGTTGATTGATGCAATAAAGAGTGACAAGTGCTATGGGAAGAAGTAAGTACATTTTCTTCAAGTGGGGCTTTTCAAAAATTTTTAAAATACAATATAGCATACCATAAATGATGTAAAAAAAAAAAAAGTAAAGGAAACATGATAAAGGAAAGAGGCAGTTTGTTCAGTTTGTGATGGAAACAACAGTAGGAAGAACATGAAAGGTAGAGAAATTCCTAAAGATGGCATTTTAATTTGGGGCTTGATTGCACACCAAATTATAGATTAGGCATCACTCCTTTCCCAAGCACTCTTCTTCTACATCTGCCTGCCAGCCCTGTTCCTTGTTCTCCCCCAGGCTTGTTCCTACTCCTTAGGACCTGGCTACCCCTCTACTTCGGAATATAAAATATGTATATTTCAAAAGGCCCATGTAATGCCTAAATCCAGCAGAGCCCTTTGGTTGTTGTTTTTATTTGGCATTTCCTTTTGTTTTAGTGGTATGGGCCATTCATTTGAGATTACAATTGGTATCTATTAAGTTTGGTATTGAGACAGTTACTCTAGTTTGCTAGTGGTTTTTTAATGACTTCTAACTCCTTTTTTTGGTATCTGTACTGTGTATTTTGTTTGAGTATTTTATAACTGTAAAATAAAATGGCTATTTTATAAAGCCTTTATCCTGAGGTCTAGAATATATTTTCTAAAAGAGTGACTAGGAGAAAAGTATTTTTTCATTGCCAGCCTGATACATCTCGGTATGGAAAATGCATGGTACTTTTATTGCTGTGGGACATTTTCGCACTTTATTATCAAATCACTTTATAATGCCAACTGCTTTTGAAAAATAACCACTGTGTGTCTTCATTTCTTCTTTCAATATGGCTGTGTTGCCTTCAGCAATGTTATAATAAAGTACACTCGGGCTGGCATCTTTCCACCTGGATAACTGTACTGTATGATTCTGTGGATTCACCATCTAACACATTCCTGCCTCCTCCAATTAATCAACAAATAACTTTGCTAAAATGTAAACAAAAAGAAAAAAGCACTCCATAAAAAAGAAATTGATGGGATACAAAATCAATACGCCTTCAGGTAGTGTAAACATGTGTCTGCATGTTATTAGCTCACTTACTCATATGTGAGAACTTTAAAAATCTATTTTTGGTTAATAATTTCTACTTCTAAGAACACTTATAAACTGTTTGACTCTAAGATACACAAGTACATAATAATGGGTTACTGAGTTAAAGATTGACGCTTTGGAGAATTTTTGAGTCATGGGATAAACTTTCATTCATGAATTATTTATTTGTCTAGGACAGTGACTCAGATACTTTTAACCATTGATGTCCTTTCTTCCTTCCTCCCTACATCCCACCCTTAAGGTTTCCTTCCTCCTTCCTTTGTACCAACCCTTATATTGTCCCTCAGCCAATGAAAGGAGAGAGCTTTTCTTTATATTGTTTATTTCAGAATTAATCATGACTTCATCTCAGCTAGCTCTCTCTTTTTAAGTAAGTCAGAAATGCTAGAAGCAGAATACTATATCATAAAGAAAATTGGTCTGGGTTCTGAACCCCTCCTCTGAGACAAACCAACTGGTTCCATTATGTCCTTATCCTTCTTTCATTGTCTGTTAAAGGAGGGGGTTGCCCAAGATGATTTGTAAGTTTCTTTTGATTTTTGACAATCCATGTCAAACGAGAGGAGTAGATTTGAACAGGTACTAAGAGTAAAAAGTACAGTATAACTGAATAAAATAAATGTGTAGGGTAAAAGAGGAAGAGACTATATTTTTAATATCTTTGATATTTTTCCTATCTACATTTGTTTATATTATGCTTCTATTTGGTTTAGTAACCATTTTTTAAATTTCTCTACACAAAATCGAATTCCCTACTATTTGAATGGTAAACAGATTTTGAGGGAGATATGGGCTTAATAATGAAGACAACATAGAAGAAATTAAAAGAGAATATTCTTTAATTCCAAGTTCCTTAGCCATTTACAGTGGCCTCTTTCCATTCCACTTTCTTTCTCTCTTGCGGGCAATTATTTGAAAGAACACTCCGTTGAACTGAATATTCCTTTCCTGAGTCTGTGTTCCCTCGGAGAAGAGCTAAGCTCCCATCACAGGAGATGGGAACCATGTCTATTCACTGACAGACTTCAGTGCAATGTCTGCCCCATTTAACAGAGTCATTCATTTAATTGGTAACAATATTTATGTTGCCCAAGTCTGTGAACTGGATTTCCCATAAGGAAAGCCAACTTTGGTTCTAGCTTAGGAGAAAAAGGGAAATTTGGGTGTCATCCACAGTGTTTTGACTTCCATGCCCAGAAATTCAAATCTGTTTTGAGTTTATGTATTAAAACTGCCCTAGAAACATCTATAATTGGTGGATTTAAAAGAACAATTTACTAGAAATAGGCCTTGACAAGTTTGCTAGTTTTTTATTTGAAAATTTGAAAATTTTCTTCAACATTAATGCTAATGATAGTATTTCTCAACTTCGGCACTGTGGACCTTTTGGCCGGGTAATTCTTTGCTGTGGCGGGCTTCCTATGCATGTACAATTAGCACACTGCCAGTAGCGTACTCATTCCATTGTGAAAACAAATAAGTCTCTCCAGATACTTGCTCTTGTTTGAGAACCGCTGGTTTACCAGCTTGATCACTGTGAAGGTGCAGCTGCAGATAGACAGTCTGCGACTAAGCAAAATAGGTTTTTGTAGAGCTCTGATAATGAAGTATGTAAAAACAATTAAAAAGCCCTTCATTTTGTTTTAAAATAATGTTAAGGGGGAAAAATCAATGCTAGGTTAAAGACAGCAGGTAAAGTAAACGTAAAGAAATTGCATTTCATAGTACATAAGTAAAATATACCATGTAATGTAAGACTTCATTTCCACTATGAATGAAGTGGAAGTAATAATGAAGAATTGATGGAAATAAAACATAAAATAGACATAGTAATTAAAACCTTATTATCTATACTGTATTTTAAAAAGCTACATGTATTTTAAATGGAAAATATTTTGCATGCATTAAAAAGAAGCCCTCTTTTAATTTATGAGTAATGAAAAAGACAGTCAGTTATACTGAGTGAGGAATGATGGTTTCACATTAATTTAGAACTGTCCCCAAACAAAAATAATATAATCTGTCTTCTTTCATTTGGGTGGGATGTGGCTGGGTTGTATATGTGCTATACTTTGTGAGAAAAATCGGTTCCTACTGATTTTTCTTTAACAGTGTCTTTTTGGAAAAATGGAACAAATAGCAGAGTCCCAGCATGCTGGATAGATTTGTATTTTAACTTTTTTATTGCTGAATTCCACTAATGTCACATAAGACTAGATAGAATTTATCACATATAACAATTATCTTAAAGAATTAGATGCTGTTTTCTAAAGCTGTCCTTTTCAAATCAGAATTATAGTTTCATTTGTATGGGAAAAAGTAGGTAGGCAGGGAGGTGAGGGTCTTTTTACCCTCCATAGCTGTTCATTTTTCATTGTATAACTCATTTTTACCTCCTGAAGGAGAAAGGAATTATCACGGTTACTAATGTCATTTTGCTCTTTCTGAAAGTAACTAACATTTATGTTTGCCTTAAATGTGAAATTATTTGAAATCCTGTAATACAGAGATGCTATCGATAGTTATTTGGAAAATTAATCATACTATATAAAATTCAGATTAAAAAGCTATTGTTTTTTTTTTCTAGGTATTCGAACTAAACATATAAAAGGGTCTTTTATGGTGACCATGTTGATAGGGACTGTTATACTCTTCAGTCTTATAATTCAGTTTATTTTTCCAAATAACTACTTCATGTTCACTAATAGTCACTTGATATCTTCCTATTAAGCCATAACCTAAACCAAAATGAGATGATTGAATTATTACTTTGTATTTGTATTAAGAGCTCATGAGATCTCCCTTCATTTTTTTCCAATTTACTGTCAAGGAAACATGTTTAGTGCAAAATAGAGAAAAATTGAGAGCTTTTTATATAGTATGTTGTTATGTGAAAGTATAATTTTAAGGAGTTTCGAGTTTCTTTCATAAAAATAATTCCTTCTATTCTTTGGGTGTGGGTATTATATCCAGAAATTTATCAGATGTGCAGTTACCTTTCAGTGTTTAATAACTTTGTTCTATTGCCCTCCCATTATGCGCAATGTTTTCTGTAGATGGCATTGAAGCATTTATTGCTGTATATATTTAAAAATGTGTTTTCCACATCCCTCACCAATATGGATTAATTGGATATGGCCATTTCATAAAAACTCTGTAAATCATTTCACATGGATATTTAGAAGTACACTTGCATTTCTTGTCTGTGGAACGTGTCATGTGTTTGCTGCCAGAAGTGTGCATTTCTCTTATATGCCAAATAGGTTTTCAGTAGCGAGAAATGCAACCCTTCTAGCTATGAGAGTCCAAATTTCACACATTTTTCCTTCTAATAACAGTATTTCCATTTGGACATTTTCCACTGATGCACTTAACTTCTTATTGATCCTCACTTAGCATTCTATGAACTAATTTGAAAAAATGAACCATGTATCTATATATCTATATATCTATATATCTATTTGGCAGGATAAGGGGCAGGGATGGGGAAATGAGTGACCTAAATATTAAGTGGGCTCCCTCAAATAACACAGTGAATCTCTGGAGACTGATCATTAGGAAGCCAAGGACCAGAAGGACTGAGAATTCCACCCTCATTGTTTTGGTCTACATCCCAGGAAACACAGACCTTGCTTATAGCTGTGTTGACCAGTGATGATGAAACACTGTGCTGTGCATGATGGTAGCCACTAGCTACATGTGGGTGTTTTAAGTTAAATCAATTAAAATCAAATAAAATACACATGTTCTTCTTCAGCTGCACTAGCTATATTGAATGTACTCAATTACTGGGCAGAACTAGTGGCTGCTGTTATTGGACAGTGAAGACAAAGTACGTGTCCATCATTGCAGAAATTTTTCTTGGACAGTGCTAGAAGACTCCTATCCTATACCATGGTAGAATATATAGGGGGCTGTCTTGGAAAACTGACATGTGTAAGTGAAATGTAGAAGGTTTCTTTTCTTTTCTTTCTTCTCTTTTCATGCCCATGTGCTGTAACTCTACACTGAGGGCACAGGGGATTCATAGAGTGCCACCCCTCCCCCCACCTCCATCAGTCTTCCTCCAGGCTCCAGGCCCCCGACTCCTAGTTTCAGCCAGAGCTTTGATCTGTTTTACAATTTGGAACTTCCTGGTAACACATCTTTTGTACAAATGGTTCCTTCTCTTAAATAATTGGAAACCTGTTCTAGCAGATTTATGGGGGCCTGGTTGGTTTGGGAGGCTGGTTAAAAGAAGTCACAGAAATTTGGAGGCTTCCTCCTCCACATACAGTTTCACAATATAATGAATGTCTGTATGGATTACTGCTCAGGTTTAATATCATTATATTTATTGCATTTAAAGTGCCCAGAATTGAGTGTAAGGGTTTGTTGTAAGACAGAAAAAAGCAGAACTTTAGAGATAAACTTAATGATATCTGGTGTTCTATCAGGGACATTAGTTTTATTTTAAACATGTTTATAAAGAACTTCTATTTCTTTAATGCTTAATTCTTTCCCTTTCTCTCCCTGTTTTCAGAATAATGATTTGGTTTCCTAGCTTTCTTATAAATTGACCAAAGCAATTTTTAAAAATTATTTTAAAAATTAAGAACTCATGAATTTTAATATAGTATGTTTCAATTCATGCCAGCATTATTCTTGTTGCCACTGAGATTTTCCCACATTTGAATGATGGAAGCCTCTTTCCCTTGGTCCTATTTTGAGCTACAACCTAGTAGTCCCTGAAAGCTTCCTTGCTTCCTGGTATGACAATATGTCCAGACTCACTTTGTATTTATTCTATTCAAACCCTACAATCAGCCCTTTTTAAAGGGTCTCTCTTGATATTTTTAAAAGAATAAAGGCCCCCATTTTCCATTTTTTTCCTCTTCTTTTTTAACCCAACCCAGACTGCACAAACCACATATCAACAGTACAGAAAGCTGAAAACAAAACAAAACAAAACAAAACAAAAAAAACCTAATCCTCAGCACACATCTTAGTTTGAATGTATATATAGTTATTACAGAAGAGGGTTACCCTATTGAATTGAAGAGAAAGAGTTGGACAAGTGTCAGTTTATATGATCACTTAAAACAGTGATTTGTTAAGGTTTTTGGTCAAGTGCACTCTTTATTGTTTCATGCAAAATTATATTACATGCACTGCATGACCCTCTGAACTGCTAGCTGCTCCAACCACATGTGTACATAAATACAAAATCAAATATTAAGTTAACTGGAAATCAACAAAACTTTTGCTTCAAAGGCTTTTGTGGCTATGAGAAATGAGAAGCCAGAGTTTTTTTTTTTTTTTTTTTAATTTTTGGCTCATAAACAGTTCAGTTTTATCTGTGTGTCCTATTGATGAAATACAGAAAGGGTAAAGTATATAAAAACCTAAGAGTTAGCCTCTGCTGAGAGCTGTTGGACATATGCAAGATAATTTGTGATGGAAGCTGAGACGTGGTACTTTTCAATATCTACAAACTCCTTTTTCTTGCTCTTTTCTTTGTTGAGTGCTTGACAATCCTTACTATAAGCTAACGGAAACAACTTTTAATAGCCATTCATTTTCATATTATTTGTACTTTATATGTTTCCTTAACAATCCATTTCCCATTTTTGCTCTAAAATTTAAATTCTACCTTACTTATATGCCAATGAGCATTTCCCTTTTGGCAGAATTTCCTTGTAATAAACAAGATACAGAGTGAAGATTGGCTGGGATGATCATCTAGATAGGTTTTATCATCACACTTCTGATCTCCTTTTATTATATTTTAGCCAAGACATAGTTCATTTAAGTATACACATGAATTTCTTATCTCCATATGTTTCTAGAGTGCTAGAGCCTATCACTCTTCCAAAGGTAATATTTGTATGTTCATTTGTAAGAATTTGGTCTAGTAGGAGGAAAAGCCAAATCACTGGTTCCCTGAGAGCATTTCATAGGTCTCTATCTTTGTGATCGCACAGAGTTATTATGTAGCAGTTGGCTCTGATACGCTTACACAGACACAAATTGAGTCCGACAGGACTGATGTCTCCTGGACTTTGCTGTCATTTGAAACACTGACATGAGGATGGGAGCGATGAAGTGGGGATGAGTGGGGGGAAAGAGCTAATTCCTTTAGCACTTTTCACAGGGAGTTTTGAGATTTTTAACATTTGATAGCTGTGGACTGCGTGATAAGTTGTTTTCCAGATGAGATTGATAACAATAGCTGATTCAGAGCAACTGGTTGGTTTTTGGTTTCGAGTAGATGTGTTGTTTCAGTATACAAGCTGCTTCTTCATGCCACCCAGAAATCTGTTAAAAAGAAAAAAAAAAAAGCTATCTAGTGGATGGTAATTAGAATGATTTTCACCCTTCCTTTTATCTTTCCTGCATGCAAACCACTCATGCATAGTAATGAAAAAGATAATATCTTTTTAAATTTTTATTTTCATGCTCAGGATCAGTTTCAGAAAAGACACACTATAGTATCTGCATTACAATTCTTTTTAAAGTACTTGTTGTTTTAATGGATTAGTCTATTTCTGGATATCTCTAGTATTTCCTGTCAAGGATTTTGTATGTGTGTTTAAAATAGCACAATATACAAAAATTAAAGGAATACGGTTTCATTTTCCCAATGAATTTTGATAGTCATTCTCAAGTTTTTGCAATGATGGAGGAAGCAATATCATTTGGTGTACTCTGTAATTTTTTTTTTTTATTAAGAGCCTACTCTGTATAAGATGCTGTATTAGATTTATTGAAGGTTCTACAGGAACAATTATTTATCACTTGAGAGTCATGCTTCAAATTATTGCTTGGAGCCAATCAGTCATCACTTCCCATCATGTCCATTCCCACCAGGACCACCATCGCTCTTTCATGGCCTGTATTACTTCTCACCTGGGACTCTTGCTATGACCTAATAGCAGTCTCTAAATCATCCCACTTTCAACTGCCTGTTAATCTTCCCAAAGGCTGGTTCCATGTTGTTCCTCTGCTCCCAAACATTAAATAGCTCTTTTTGTGGTTTGTTGAATAAAAGCTGCTTGACTTAGATTGACATTCAAGACCCTCTATTACCTATTCTTTTAAAAAGCCTGAACCATTTTTCTTTCTTTCTTTTTTTTTTTTTCCTGGCTCCTCTTTTCTGGTTTCATAATGCAGCCATTACTCCAAACTCAAAGTATGGAAAATTTGGGGACCCTACCTCAGTCCCACCAAATTGCACACTCTGGGGGTAGTGCCCATCTATGTTTTAACAAGACCTCCAAGGGCTTCTGATGCATGCTGACATCTGGGAAGCCCTGCTCCAGCCCAGTGAGCAACTCACCTTTTCCACGGTACCTTCACTGCTGTGCGCTTGCATGGAATGCTTGGAAAGCCTTTCCCTCATATTGTTAGATTCCTGCTTTAGACATTCCAGGTCCAGCCTGAGATGCTGCTTTTTCCATAATACCATTCCTGATCCTAACTTTTATGGTAACTTGCACTAGTTATCTGTTGTACCTGTCTTATTTTCCCTACTAATCCGGAAACTCCTCAAGGACAGGATCTAACTCATCCTTGTAGGTTGCAACATCTTGTGCTTTGTGGCACCTTCTGATACTCTGCACGCAGTAGGCTTCTAAATATAGCTTGTAGTGCATTGATTTTACATAGAAGTTTGAGGAAACTAAGCCCTTGCCGGGAGGCACATAAAAATCCTGTTAAATCAGAAAGGTCTGTGCTAACTATTGTTTTGACTTATTGAAGCCAAACTAGATTTGAATGTTGATGTGTCTTCAGGGAAGATGCCAAATGTGCTAGTGTGAAAAATTCTAATCTCTACTGTTTAGCCAGAGAAGTTGAATTAGGTCTCTCATTTGACCTGTGCCAAGAAAGCAGCTTCCATTGTTCTGTCAATAATAGGCTTTTATCCATCACGATAGAACTTCTCTTAAATCTCTCTTACAGAACTGGTGTGCTTTCTTCCACTGATGTATTCACATAATGTTTCATCAGAAGTGACAATTCCTTCTCCGTAGAGTGTTTGTTGCCCAAAAGCTGGCCGAAGGAGAGAGTGAAATTTAAGGTTGTTGGCTTTAGAATGGCCTAAAAATGGGAACAAGATACCCTAGGGCTCCCATGTTTTACCAGCCAGCTTGTTTCCTTCCTAATACAAAGGCATCATGGTTACAATTTATTGTGTATTTAACATGGTTTGTGTCTCTTAAGGTGGTTGTAATGGAACAGGGGGAATAGTGAGAAATCTAAATGTCTTTACATTTTCTCCCTCTTCCTTTCTCTTCTTCTGCCCTTGCAGGCTCTGAAAGTGTTCCAGCTGAAATATCAGACCCGACTGACTTGCTGTGGCTTCAGAGGCAGTGATTCCAAGCTGCCCCAGCATGCTGCCGCCAAGCTGGAGGATGGTGCACGGAGCCAGGCCGCTGCTGCTGCTTCTCGCTGTCTTCCTCCGCGCAGATGCTGAGAGTAAGCCATTCTCCCCTCCTCTAGGGGGCTGGGACTGTAATGAATGGTTTTGTTTGCAGTTGGCACAGGCTTGGGGCCTCTGAATACGTTTCTTTTGGAAGTAAATCCTGAGACACTGTGGGATCCTCCTTGGCTACCAGCCAGCCTTTGAAAGAGATTATTGATGTGACTTCCTTACCATTTCCTCTCCTTCTTAATGCCTCTTTTCTTGTGCATCTAACTGCTCCTACTGTTGTTTTTTCTTTTCTTTTTTTTTTAATACCTCATACCAGCCTGGTGGCAATGATATTATGAGACCGATGATATAACTCACACAGAGGTTAACCAGTTGGTGGTGCCAATAAGCAAACATTATTCAGACCCATTAGAAATTTCTTTAGTTTTCTGGATATTTCTAAGTTTAGAAAAATGCACAAAGTCACATTTAACCCAATTAAACTGCCAAGCCCCTTGTAGCTGTCATAGCAGCTGTTCTAATGTACTCTTTCCGACAGCTGTCCTCGAGTACCGTAGTCAAACAAATCAAGCAGAACTGACAACTTTGTGACTAGATAACGCATGCATGAGTGTGAGGAGAATTCTGTGGAGTGCAGATACCCAAGTCGAGATTACTGGACTCGATTTATGAAATTGAGATTTTGGTCAGTTAGCTTGCCAATTAACAAGAAGATAATATCTCCTTCATAATTAGGAAATCATTAGGTCTATTTTGTTTATATATGTTTATTTCCCCTTCTGTCCTGTGGCCCTTTGGAAGAGATGGCACTGGAAAAAGGCATGTCTCAGGCTTTGCCTTAACACTTCTAGTTTCTTGGTAGTGGTTTAGTTCACATAGGAGTTGGCCATTCTCTTTGAGAGTCCCCTGGTTCTATTAAAATGAATAACACCTGCAGTTATTAACTTTTCCCTCCATTGACTATTCCAGTGAGATTAAATCTGATTCTTATAAACCATGTTTTGAAGACAAGGATCCTGTGTCATCTTGGCCCCTACCTATTAATTGCACTTGAATGAGAATTCTCTCAATAGCTGCCAATCTCCTTGTTTAAATAGGGACTCTCTTTTCTAAAGAAAGCTTTTGAGGAGTAAAAGAAATTACATTAATAAGAGGATACATATGGAACATGCATGTTTTAAGCACAACATTCTCTGGTTAATAATGTATATAGTCTCCTAATTAGCACTTGGGAATGCTGGTTTAAGGTGAAGCCAAGGAATTTTTAGCACAATGCCAGGAAATAATTAATTGGGAAGAGACCCAGTTGTAAGATGCTCTTGTTATTTTAAAGCTGTTTATGTCAAAATCTATTTTAAAGTTGAAATCTAAATTTATTTCTTTTTAAAAATGAGGCATATGGCTTTATTTTTCTGTTTTGGCTAGAGTGAAACAGCAAGTGGTTTACATTTGTTAATTTTTGGCAAAGGCGTAGTAAGACCTTGGGAACCCACTTTAATATCAGATGGCATCTAGAGATTTTCCTAAAGTTACTAGATATAATGATCATGTATTCATGAAGTTATCCCTTCAGATAAGTAAAAATGTTCTGCTGAGCTGCTGCACTTTTGCTTAATTCTCTGTTGCAAAGTGGTAGGCAGATGTCGAGATTTTAGCAAAAACTTTAAAAATTGTTTTAAAGAACCATTGATACCAAAGATCTTCAGCTTCTTCTCCTTATTTTCCTCCTCATCTTCTCCTTCTTGCTTTCCTCCTTTATCACACTTCTGATAGGGTAAAAGTCCTACAAAAGAGATCACAAAGGCCCTTCCTTGCTAGCAATTTTTAGTAAAATTAAGATATTTACCATGTTATTTATTTGGGTGCTGCTAACTTACAGCCTCAAGATGTAGCCTGATAAAGAATCCATTCTCTCCTACTCTCTCATCCTTCCCATTGCTGCACAGAAGAGGAGACAGGCTTCTTCTTTGACAAATGATTTTGTTTAGTTTTGCCTTTGTCTACTTAGCCTTGGTTAAGAGTATTTTCCCTTTAACTGATTCATTTGGCACTGTTGAATGGCATGTGTATCCTAAGAGTTCCTGGCAAAAGAGGAAAAATTAGCCATATTTTTTAGGTACATTTTAAAAGAGAAAAGAACATCCATTAGTAATCTACTGGAGGATATTTGTGTTATGTGAAAGCATGTGTTACAGTTGGAGATATAATATTAGTCATGAGGCAAAGTTTAAGGAACTGTTGATGAAATGTTGTCTTGATGACAACCTATTAAATTGTGTCTTTGCCTTCTGTTGAAACACAGACAAAAATCAAGATATAAGTAACACTAAAGAAAATTTTGATTTCTTTGCTATCACATAACTATAGTATTTTTTAAGCTTCCGTTACCTGGGCCACTTGTTTATTTCACTATGCTTTTGTTGGCACATTTTGCTGAATTTGTTTTTCCTTTTATCTAACTGTGTTATGTTTTCATCTAAGAGTTCAAGAGTTACATTTCAAAATTTAATAGTGTACCTACTAATGTTAGGGCCATTTAGAATTCTGAAATAATGTTTTTTAAACGTATTTCCCCCCCCCTCCTTCGAAAAGGAGGACTAGTATGGGGGTAGGGTAGAATGGAATGGAAAGAAGCCACTCTATTTTACCATGTTAATTTAATGTGTTCAACTTACTCCCTTTTGAAATTGCCGAGGAGTCAGGTTTACAATATGCTGTGTAGAATGTCATAGCAAAGTCTTGGGTGTAATGTTGCATGATATAGGAGAGCTCTTAGGAGCCTTGGTTCAAACCCAAGTTGAAAAATTGTGATAATTTAGCAGAAAATTATAGTCTTTGCCATTGCCAATTTAAAATGCCCTACAGATCCCTACTATTATCTTAAAAAGCTAGGAGTATGTATGGATCTCATTTCTTTTCATTTCAATGTCTTCAATGCTCAAAATGATTTTGCTTATTTCTTGAATGCTTGTATGGATGGGAGTGCTGTGGTCTCAGGGAAGGGCCAAGTGCAACTTCTGTATGAGCACCATGATAGCTCTTTCTCATGCAGGGCCAACCAGTTTTCTGGTTTAGGTAGGTCTGTGGTCTGATTCAGGTCAATTCAGTGGTAACTTGCATACAAACATGAATGTACAATTAAGATGACTTTAGATTATGTTATATTAGTGGAATCTTGAGGTGAATCTTTTTCTTTTGGTCGAGTTTTCTGAATAGCTTCTGGTAGTTTTATTTCATTTTTAGCTTTAGTTTGCTATTTATCTTTTTTTTTTTTTCTTAACTAGATGAAGGCCAGAACCTGCTGTTAGCACCTTCTTTCATCAGACCAGTTTCACTCTAATGAAATTGCTTACAGTTTACCGTTACATTCCAGATCTGGGTTTATGCTTTGGCCACTATAATTGGAACTATTTACTGGCTCACTGTTAGAAACACAACTCCTGATAGTTTAATTCTTCAAATGGTTTAGTTCATCCATTTGCTTTTTGCCATTTTTGGTGAACTTGCCCTCATTTTCCTTTCTTATTCTTAAGGAACCTTGCTTTAGACACTGCATACTATACTTATGTGCACTCTGAAAACATTTACCTTTACTTTCAATTTGTTTGTTTATATTCAGTAGATCTTCTGTATTTCTTTGGTGTTTGAGAATAGACTGGCATCTGTGCTGTATGATTATCATTTTTACCTGAAGTATGTCCTGATGGGCATCTTAGAGTGATGGTTAAGAATGTAAGCTCTGAAGCTAGTGTTGGTTTTGAATTCTGATTGTAACTTTGTAAGCTGGAGCGAGGTGACTCATGCTCTTTGCCTTAGCTTCCCTATGTTTAAAATGTAGATGATAGTGATGATAATTATGATGATGGATACCTACTCTTCAGTCTTTGTGAAGATTATATGAGTTAATGTAAAACACATCGATTGGCAGGTGGCATATATAAGGTATTCAGTAAATGCTAGCCATTATTCTATCATTATTCAACATATTTAGCAAACATTTTATTGAGCATTTGTGTTAGGTATTGTGCTAAAATTCCTGTATTTGACCTAAATATATCAAAATTTAGGTGATTGATAAGCCAGGCTTCCTGGCAGCATTTTAGTGTCTCCACCTTGCTTCTCTATAAAGTCCTATGCATAGCAGATTCTTACAAAGTCTTGTCCCCAGGAATTAAACTTCCTCTGAAGATCAAGAGGGGAAAATATGAAGTATATCTGCTTAAAGCTTCTCTTTTAGAATTACCAATTTAAACATAATTTGGGTTTATCTAATGAATAATGGAAGGCACTTCATCTCTCTGTTCTATTGCTTTTTGGAATGCATCTTCTTGAGCTGCTCAGGGGAAGGCACTGTAGATAATAATTTGTTGGGCTGGTGACCCAGAAAGCTGGAGTTGGTGGTGAGCATGGTGAGGAGGAGAGTGAGGGGCTGCTTAGTTATTCTGGGTGGCCAGGAATTATTCTGCATGAAAAATAGTTTTTAAAGGAAAAGCAAAAGGGTCGGATTGAAGGGCAGAGCAAATGGTTCCACTGGCATTTTATAGAAATCACTGTTGAAAAATAGCCTAGGTCAAGTAATGAAATCTTCCAAAATTAAGTTAGGAATGGAAAGGATGCCTTTCCTATGTCATTAAATGTCTACCTTCCTGGAGGCAGAACCAGTTCACACTTGGAACTTTAAAAAAAAAAAGAATTTTCAGTTATGTTTAGGCTCATGAGTAGTTTTTTTTAAAATTTTTTTTACCAAACCATTCAACCATTTTTAATAGGTAAATTGCTTTAGTGATGAAAATGTTCTAACATTAGATTGGGATAATAGTACCAATTGGGTATCAATACACTAATACCATTGAATTGTATACTTCAAATCAAGTGTGAATGATATCTCAGTAGCATTAGTTTAAAAACAACAACAAAAAAAGATAAATTGCTGCTTAAACCAGCTCTTTGATTAGAGTCCCTTTAGTGTATGCAATCTAAAAGGAATTTTTTTTCAAACCATTTAGAGCAGGTGTTCTTAACTTTTTCTGTTCCATGGACCCCTTTACCAGTCAGGTGAAAACCATGGACCCTCTTACTAAGTCCACACTATACTGTGCATTATTTAATAAGTATATGGCACCCAACACGTCCTCACAAGAATGTTTTTTTTTTTTTAATTTCAATTCTAGCTCACAGACCCCTTGTGAAGAACCCCTGAATTAGAATAAGGCTTGCTCATTGAGGAGATCAGGGAGAAAGACAGCTAATTTACCATGTTTATCAATGCCTTGCTTATTTTCCTTTTTCCTGAATTTACAGAGGTGTGGAAAAAATAAAAGCATTTCTTCCCTCTTCTTCCTGCCTTTACTTTAAAATTAGCAACATCGAGCTATCTGCAACAAGGAAAACATTCCAGCTATTTGACTGATCTTTTAGCCCCATTGCAGAGTTCCTGAAGCTTTTCTGAATTAATTGCTCCCAACAGATCTGTACTTACCTACTAAGGTTAAGGATACGCCACAAAATCAGCAAGTGTATATACATCAAGTCATTTCATTGAGGGTAGTGGGACTTCCTTTTTTTAATCCAAAGTATGGCATATTTATTATCTCTGACCTGTCTTTGTCATGAGGCTCTATGCTTGAAGAATTGAAGCTCTTGGTATTGCTAGTAGCCTGGCATTTGATAGCACCATTTTATGACTTCCTCATTTCTTTCCCTCTGCATTCCTAATGTTTTTATCTTCCTCATTCAACTGCTATTTACCTGATCTATTTCAAACAACCTTGGTTTATTTGGGTCCTGAGTCCTCCTGGCCATGAGATGACAAGCTTCAGTTAATTCAAAAAACTCCAAACTAGGGTCATTGTGAAATGAAGAGTCAAAGAGAAAGTACAGGTAATTGGGTAGGAAAGCCATTTTAGAACCAATTACCTTACCTATAATTTTGTATTTTCTCTTTCTTCAGTGTGCTTTAGCTTTTCTTAGTCTTTTACTGAAATATTTTTGGGTGTGCACACGTGTGCGTATATGGGTGAGGGTGTCTGCTATATGGAAAGATTTGTGCAAAATGGTGGGGATAAAAAGATGTTGAAAAAGTGTGGTCCAACAACAACATATAATCTATCTTCAAATTTTATCACTTACTTTTCAGGACTCTCAAGCAGTATTCTCAGACTTATTCTCTAGGCAGGAAGATAGTACTTAAGAATATGGGCTCTGGAGCTGAAGTGCCTGGGTTCAAATCCTGTCTCTGCTGTGTAGTTATTCTGACCATGGACAAGCTATAAATATTTTATCTGCCTCTATACCTATAAAATGAAGAGAAAAACAGCACATAATTCACATAGCTTTCATGAGTATTAAATAACCGCTTGTAAAGCATTGTGAATAAAAAGATTACATACTGGGGCCGGCTCGATAGCCCAGTGGATAGGGCACCGGCATACCACATGGGAGGCCCCGGGTTCGGTTCCCGGGGACCTCTCCTAGCGGGCAGACCGCCTTGAGAATGGCAAGCCGCCGTGGGCGGGCCAGAGCCGCCATGGGCAGGGCAAAAAAAGCTGCCACGGACAGGGCAAAGCTGCCAGGGCAGGGCAGGTCGCCCGCGAATGGAGCGCAGCCAGCCACCCGCGAACTGAAAGCCGGCCGTGAATGGAAGCAGAAGCCGCCCACAAGCGGGGAAAGCTGCGCCTGCGCAGTGACCAGTCTCGGCGCGTCGCCGCAATGGGGGGGAAGGGGAGATATGTAATAAAATAAATAAATCTTTAAAAAAAAAAAGATTACATACTTACTAAATGCTTTTTTCCTCATAAGCTTGCATCGTTTCCAAATTAGAAGCATCTATGTTTAGATCGGTACTTACTATCCCATTAACTTTTTGAGCATTGATGATTGGCTCATTCATGTATCTGATAATCCCCTTAATAAATGTTTATTGGTCACATATCGGGTACCAGGCATTGAGTTAATTGCTAGAGAAACAATGGTGAGAAAAAGAGATGTGATTCCTGCCCGAAAGGGCTTGAAGTCTAGAGCGATAGACAAATATTTAACATTAATCTGAAAAATTTACATTTTTCTGTGATAAGTGTTATGAAAAGAAAACACCAAACTAAGTGCCTCATATATTCACAAAGCTTTCCTGAGGGAATGGTTTAAAAAAAATTTTTTTTTAACTCACAAGAAGGTGCAGACATTTTCAGGGAGTTGCCATGTAGCATTCACTCAGCTTTCCCTACTTATAAAATGTTGTATCATCACAATACATTATCAAAACCAGGGAATCAACACTGTCACAATACTATCAACCAAACTGTAGACCTTATTCAAATTTTACTAGTTTCTACATGTACTCATTTTTTAAGGTATATAGGTTCAGGTTCAGTTAAATTTTATACATGTATAGATGTAAAGAAATAGTTTTTGAGCTGGTATTTGCTGGATGACTAGAAGCGAACTCACTTACACCAGAGAGAGAAGAACTTTTAGGGTTGAGGGAAGAACATGCTCATATATTCCAGAGATAGGGATAATTTGGTGTCGTGTGTGTGTGTGTGTGTGTGTGTGTGTGTGTTACCAGGGGCTGGGGATTGAACCCAGGGCCTCATATGTGGGAAGCCGGTGGCAGCCACTGAGCCACATAAGCTTCCCTGAGTTGGTTTTTTTGTTTGTTTTGCTTATTGTTTGTTGGTTTTTTTTTTCCATGTGGGAGGTGGGAGCTCAACTTTTTGAGCCACATCTGCTCCTAATCTGCTGTCTTTTGAGGTTTAAAAGACCCTGTTTGGCTGGATCCCAGATAACCAAAAGA
>PVKH010000222.1:0-43569 GCA_004027955.1 Chaetophractus vellerosus
ATCTCCTCTCTGCTTCTCTCCAATCTCTGCTTCTACTTGAGTCCACCCCCACCGAGGGGTGGGGCTCAACGTCTCACTGACGTGGCAATTAACGCCCTACTCATAACTTAATCATGCCCAGATGAACAGATGAGCTTACAAACATAATCTAACTTATATTTTTGGAATTCATAATTAATTCAAACTCAAACCACTACAATAGTCATTAACGTTTTTCACAAGATATTTATCTGGGCAAAATAATAAATTAGATGAGATATTCACAATCCAAAATCCACAATTCACTCACTGTGAAGTGATAGGACAAATCTAGCAAGATAAAAACGCAGTAGTTAAGATAGTAAGGTCCTACGTGTTGGCCTAAATGAACCAACCACAATTATGAGCAATTTAGCTTTTGGAAATATACAAATGACACAAGACTTTTAGTTAACTGTAAGTTCAAATAGGTGTCAATTGTGTGACTATGACCTCCAGAAATCTAATGTGATATGAATCTATAACTAGAAATACAGTATAAAAATAAGGAATGATAAGCTCACATCTAAATCATTGACTGAAGTTTTGGTGACCTACTTTCAGAGTGGAAAAGATAACTGGAACATTTTTAGAGGGAGCTATTAGGATGGTGAAGGGATACAAAATCTTGCCAAATGATAAATGATTTAGCCTGAGGAAAAGAAGACTCCGAGGGGACATAACAGATAGCAGTCTTCAAATATTTGGATGAATGTCATGTGGGAAAAAAGGATTAAGTCTATTCTGTATGAGCCAAAGCTATGATGCCAATAATGGAGGTGGAGAGTATAGGCATATTGGGCTCAGTATAAATGAATGAACTAATTATTGATCAAATGTAGAATTCTATGACTCATATGATGTTTCCTTATCTCACCAGAAGGTGTGGGCAGATTCTGGAAGAACACTGGTAAGAATAAGGAGGGAACTGAGATTAAATTATACTTCAGATCCCTCTCAACTATCTCAGAGAATAATTCTTTTATGTTATGCACACATCTTAATATTCATTGAGCATTGACTATTTGCAGAGTATTCAGATAACAATTGTGAAGGATACAAAAGGAATCTGTGATATGGTTTGGGGGAGACAAAGGAACTTTGCAAACAAGACATAAACACATAAAACATTGGGATGAGTAATAGAGACTGAAATTCTATAGCCTTTCAGAGAGGAAGGTTTCAGGGAAGGCCTCAGGAAGGGCACTGAACTGAGATTGAAGATTGGTAAGAACACAGATGCTCTAGATGATTAGACCAGCATGTGAAAACATCAGTTACAGAGGGATAAGGTAGAAAGTATGTATAGTGGGGAGAGAAAAAAATGCATCCTGGAACATTCATCCACCCAACACTTAATGAGCATCTACTATGGGAAACCACAATGCAAAGAAAGGGATTATACAAATGAATAAAATAAAGATTCCTGTCCTCAAGGAGCTCCCAGTTCTCTCCAATGGCTTAATTTCTGGTTGGTTCAGCCAGAAGATGAGTAACTGGAAATTTCTGGGACCATGTTCTTCCAGTTAAAAGAAAATTCACCAGCATTCATTCAACAAATATTAATTGAACTTCTTCACTGTTCAACCTGCTTGGGATATGTCTGTGAACAAAACAGACTCAGACCACATGCTGACCAGAATGTAAGCTAGACATATTTTTTTGTTATTCCCTGGTACTCCAAGAAATATAAAACGTTGAGGGGGCAAAATCAATGAAAAAAAAATATTTTCAGGCTTTCAGAAGGATATTTAATGCTCTGGCTATGAAGAAAATGACGTGAAATACTCAGCAGTGTCTCTTTAAACCTGTGCTCCTTTCTTGAGCAGTATTTGTATTTTTGTCGTCTATTCCATTTTTTGTTTATTTTTGTTTTTTAGCACCTGCAAATTTTAAACTGAAAATTTAATCCTTTGTGTCCCAGCTCTTGTCACTCTAAATGTCTTTTTGTGTGAATCAGTATTGGCTGTTCTTACAAATAAAATGCAAATCATTTCTTTGCAAGAGCTAAACACTTATCTTAACGAAATCAGAACAAATACTTGAAGGTTAAAACTGAGATTCATTGCTTAGTAGAATAAAAAGAAAAACACTGACTGCAACATGAATTTTCCACTGAGATGAATTCAAAATGCAAGCCAAAAACTCAGTGGAGATAAAAATACTTCTCATGCCAAATGATGGATTTTGATCTCTATAGCTAGATACCAGATTTATTTTTCAGCGATTTTTCTTTCATGTGAAATTTAACACTGAGCATACTTTCTTCTCATTGTTGAAAAATGACATATTAAATTCCACAATGGAAAGTGTATTAACTCTGATGTCAGGTCAAATGCCTGTCCAAAAGGAGTGGCTCCTCTTGTTAATTAAACAGAACCCACTCTTCTGTCCACTTTGTTCAGATCTGCCTTTATCTGTATGATTGACTTCTTTGGCCCACGATTTCCTCATATGTTAACTGAATAAGTCTGTAAATATCATTGTATCTCATAAAATAAACATCAGTATATTATATTCCATTTTATGTGTCCAAGAATTAAAAATGACCACATATATGACTATATCATACATTTGCTTTTTAAAAAGTAATTTGATAACTTTTTCAAAATAATTATCTTTTATAATTTTATATATTTTCTGATATGTGCTGAAAAACTATCTGAGAAGGGACTGTACAGACAGTCAAAAGTGTCCATGACACAAAAGAAAGTTCAGAACCCCAATTTTTGTATTTTTCTGATGCGGGAGT
This sequence comes from Chaetophractus vellerosus, assembly GCA_004027955.1. Taxonomy (NCBI): domain Eukaryota; kingdom Metazoa; phylum Chordata; class Mammalia; order Cingulata; family Chlamyphoridae; genus Chaetophractus; species Chaetophractus vellerosus. The sequence goes on from PVKH010000222.1 coordinate 2,771, forward strand.
AGGCGCATCCTCTTACCCACTCTCCCTTTGCTTCTTATATCAGCTCCGTAAGAAGAGGGAGGCAGGGCCCTAAACATATATAATAGAGAGATTCATGAAATAAGGTGCCTACAAAGCAACATTCATGCACATACTGTGTTTTGTTATATAGTTGGAATTCATACTATTTTTCGTTTTCTTGGCATATCTTCTGTTTGAAATATAGGCAAAAACAAAACCACAAAAATTTAAATATGACTTGTCAAAAATTATCATTGTGTGAAAAATTGCATCTGTTAGCAAACCAACAACTCAAAATTGATTGAGATGAAAGGTTGAAGATAAGTATGATGGGGAGAAATACTGAAATAATGTAAGTATGCTTATTGTTACAGCAGTTTAGATAGTTAATGGCTGTGAATGACACGTGTTTTCCAAGGGTTTAACCTGAGTCGTGGATGTAAATAATAAAAGCAAAGTCCAACATTGGTATCATAGGCATGTGGTCTGATGTTTAATGGACACAACTATAGTTATCCTTTTGAGTATCTTCAAAAAAGAGAGGAGTGAGAAATCCTACCAAATGGCGACATCTACCCATTCAGAAATAATCTTAAGGTGAAACCCATACTGTCCTTTGGAACAGGAACTGTTACAGTATGTCATGTTCTGGTAATGGGGAACTTCATGTCTCACCTCTGCATGGGCTCTGATTTAATGTGATTTCATCCTGGCATCTCGTGCTTGATGACATTAAAGTATTATTCTGCTTTATCCAGAATAGAAAAAAAACAGGGTTTTCATGAGCTCCAGATCTACAATACACAGTAGTAATCTAGAAATCTTTCCTGAGGTGTCTAAATAGCACACAAATCCAATCATATTATAAATCTATATCTGTTTAATAGCTCTGAATAAGGTTTGTTTGTTTGTTTTTCAATAGTAAGGCTTGTTTTTCCAGAATTCTGCTATAAGGTGATTCTTTTTAGAATAGACTTTAAAGAAATTCACCCAAATAGTAAAAAAAGAGAGAGAGAGAAAAAAAAGAAAACATTTTCTGTAACCAAATAAACAACCATAGTTGGAAAACCTAGAACTAATTTTTGTTATGTCATGATGTAACTGAAGATAGATTTTTACAATTACTCATCTAAGTCTCTTATGAGTGTGTGACCTGTTTATGTGTAATTATATGTGGCCCATATTTCTTATATTATTAAAAATTCACTAGCAAACTTTAAGGATTTTAAAAATTATTGTTCATAAGAATTGCTCCTGGGCCCGGCTAGATAGCTCAGTGGATAAAGAGCACGCTGGGGTACCACATGGGAGGCTCCGGGTTCGGTTCCCGGGGACCTCTCCGAGCGGGCAGACGGCCTTGAGAAAGGCAAGCCACCATGGGCGGGCCAGAGCCGCCGTGGGCAAGGCAAAAAGCCACCACGGGCAGGGCGGAGCCCCCACGGGCATGGCAAAGTCACCCGTGGAAAGCGGAGCTGCTGCCTGCGAAGCGGAAGCCGGCAACCCGCCAAAAACATGGAGGACTGCTGCCCGCAAAACATGGAGCGGAGCCGCCCATGAAAACGGAATGGAGCCACCCTCGAACGGAGCGACGAGCGCTGCTGCGGAGGTCCTACTCGGCGCGCCGCCGCAAAGACGGGGGGAGGCAAGAAGCAGACATAGAAAGACACAGAAGAATGGACACACAGCAAGAGCAAGCAGAAAGGCGGGGGGGATATGTAATAAAAAAAAAATAAATCTAAAAAAAGAATTGCTCCTTATAGTAATCACTATTTTTGAGAAAAATTTAAATAACATTAATTATTACTGATGTTAATTAAATACCTTAATATATAGGAGGCACTATGCTAAGCCCTTTGCCTAGTTTATTTCATTTAGGTTTCACAACAATACTGTTGAGTAGACAATCTTGTCCCCATTTTACAGATGAGGAAATTCAGAGTTTAAGGAGGTTAATAATTTGCTTAATGTTGCAGAAGTGGTAGTTGTTAAAGACTGAGTGAGAACCAGAGGCTTGCTTGAAAAATACTTTACGTTGGTATGATGATGTATTAGCCAGGTTATCCAGAGAAACAGAACTGACAGGAAATATATATCTGAATTCTGTAAGGCAGGGCACAAGTTGGGAACTTAGATAACAGTGACAGTGAATTCCCCAGGAGAAGCTGGCTGTCTGGAGTGGAGAGAGAAATTCTTCTTTCTTGCTCCTGAAATCCTTAGTTCTCCCATTAAAGTCTCCAACTGATTCCATGAGCAGACTTCTCTCACTGCTGAAGGTAGTCTCCTTTGTTGATTGTAGATGTAATCAGCTGTAGATGCAATCAACTGACTAATGATTTAGATCCATGTATTAAACACCATCACAGTAACACTCAGACCAGTACTTGCTTGACCAAACAACTGGTCACCATATCCTAGTCAAGTTGACACATGAAATTAACCATCACAGATGTCTTTTGACTTTTTTCCTTACTACCCTTACCACAAACAAAATGTCAAAACTATGTAGCTTGCCTCTCACCTGGCCTCTCTTGCTTATAGTCTGTTCTCCACATAGTGATCAGGGAGATCCTTTCACATCTTCAGCCTCATCGTATCAGTTTGTCACTCAAAATCCAGCAGTGGTCTCCCATCTCATTTAGGAGAAAACCGAAAGCCCCTGCAAGGCCTTCCTTAAATAATTTGGATTTGACCTCATCCCTAATCCCTCCCTGACTCTGCCCTGTCTGCCCTGATTGGAGCTCATTCCTGCCTAGCATTTGCACTTGCTCCTTCCCTCTCCTGCATCTTCTTCCCCAGCTAGGCAGAAGGTGTGTTTCTCCACATCCTTCAGAACTCTTTCTTACACAGGGTTTCCTGACCATCCCATCTATGCAACCGGGCCCCTCCCCCTGCAAGTTGCTTTCTATCCTTTAGCCTCTTTTATTCAGAGCCTTTCGTGCTACCTGCTATTATATATTCTTTTGTTCATGTAGTTCATACTTGTCTCCCTTAGTTGAATGCAGTATTCTGTGAACAGGGACTTAGTTTTGTTTGTGTTTTATCATCAGTGCCTCAAACAGCACCTGACATGTAGCAGATGTTCAGTCATTATTGTTGAATTTATGAATTAATGAGTGACGACTCTAAGTGGTCAAAGTGGACCAGTCATAAAGATAAAGAAGTCCGGCTCAGAGGTACTGGGGCTATCTCCCAGTATGTGAGAGGCAAACCCAGGACTCAAACCCAGGTCTTCTTGCTTTAGTGTTCTTTCCATTACACTCTCCTCCCCTTTCCTGTAGCAGCAGAGAATAAGGAAAAAACCATAGTGTTCTGAAAAGGAAAAGTGAGGAGGAGAGCTAAGATTTAGGGAGTCATTTTGTACCAGATATTGCACCAGGCAAACCTCTCTACAATCCTAAGAGGTAACAATTATTATCCTCAATTTACAGATGGGGAGAATGAAATGCAGACAGGCTAACTCACTTGCTCATGATCCTCTAGAAAGTCTCTGGCACAGTCTTTGTTCAAGCCCTGCCTTTCATCTGGTGGTAAAGCCCTAACTCAGGAGATGCTGACTATGGGAACTTGGATGAAACTCCTCTCCTCCGAGTCTTCGTTAACTGAAAGGAAGAGGATAGCTTCACATTAGATGATGGAGAATTGTCTAGAACTTATAAAATGACCTCACCTAGTCTTGTGCCTTGTGCTTCTTTTTACCACGAAGGTATTTAAATAAAAGCTAAAACAAAAATCCATAAACCTTTGGCTTTTGAAACCAACCTTTAAAAAATATAATGCCTCATGTACCCTTGAAACTGAGAGATTTCTACTTTAGGCCTGCAATCTGATCACTTGGTGAAGCTTGGGGGATGTGTTTAAAGAAGTCCCTAAATTGTCTTCTCACCCAAAAAACATGGAAAGATGAACAGCAGGATGCACACAGTGACAAATTAGTGGTGCTCCTAGTCAGGCTGTTTAAATTATTTTTAGGCAAGAGACATACTGTACACACCAAGTTTTCGAAGTGAGTAATTAATATAAAATGTTACCTCTCTCTTTGTGTGTAGTCACACTGGGTCTTCTTTATTTCTCTTCCTTTCTTCCTAGTCCCATTCCCCAGTACCTCGTGTGTCGTCTCTTTTGCAAATTACCCCTTTGCTGTAAGGAATGTTCTTTTCTTTTGGCAGTGATTCCTGTCCTTACAAAGCTGGTCTTGGCTGCAGCAGCCATGCACCAGCTCACTGTGCAGAGACCTTGTCGCTCCCCTGGTGGAGCCAACTGAGACTTGGGCTCCCCTTATATCATGTGCCAAAGGTATTTGCTCGGATTCACTACTGCCGGTATATGGAAGTAGAGACAGGTTGCTACAAAGGATCCTTTCTTCAGTCTACTACCTGGTCATTGAGCATCTCAGTTAGGTAGAAGCTTCAGGAATTCACGAAACTAGGTTTTTATTTCCCTGAACTAGACTTAGGAGAAAGAAGCAAAAGCAAAACAAATAAACAAACAAACAAAGCCAAGTTGATATAAGAGATTGTTCAGAGAAGCATATCCTTGGCATCAGTATGAATCTTAACCAGTTTCCCACTCCTTCCTTCCAAATCTGTATTTATAGCATTGTACAAGGAGAAAACTTAATATGAAGACCTTGAGGCACTGCAATATCCGGGGTCATCTAATAAAGTTTACCTCCTTGTTCCCTAATATATATACACACACACACACACACACACACACACACACATAAAATATATACATACCCACACAAAGACATTTAACATATTTGAGGAAGTTAACTCTATCATAATACCACTGTTTAGGTTTCCATAACTACCTAAGATAAGGTGGACCCTATTATAAAAATAAGCAAAAATATATAAACTGTCAGAGGTGGAACTTTTTTTGTTTCCTCATAGAACCTGAATTCTGTGACCAATATCCATTTAATATAATTGCTACTTTCTTTTGTACCATGGACTCAAAGTTTTGATCAATGGGACTTGGTATTGGAGCAAGAAGAAATGAAAAGGGGCCGAGGGAACACTATTAACATAAAATGCCCATGGTTGGGATAACTTTATATTCAAATTGTTTACAATATTCATAGAACACATCAATTGAAGGAAACTTTTTATAATTCAAAAGAGGTTCAGTGTATCAATTCAGTTCCACCGTCATGCTTTGGTATTTACAGACTTTAGATGTTGGGTGGGTGCCAAGTAGGTACCATGATGCCAACAGAGCTTCAAATACATTTTTTTTAAATGATGGGAGAACATATCATTGTACTTCTGCATCCTCTTCTGATATGGTAGTTCCTTCAGAGACAATTTTCTTTAGCAACACACAGCCTAAGAAAGCTCAATACTTGCCACTTTGTGTGATTTGTCAGTAATTGTCTTTGATAGTGAGAAAAGATGCACAGCATCAAATAGAATATGTAACCTGAGAACCTGTGTTTTTTTTTTTTTAAAGAAACAACTATTTACAATCATGAAAATAAAATGTGCCTATCTGCATTGGCTCTGGGAAGATTTAAATCAAGATAAAGGAAAATGAATTATCTTAGCACTTCTCTCCACCTCCATTGCCAGATCTCAGGTCCAAACTTCCATCATCACTAACCTGGATTATTGTGAGGCCGCCTGACTGGTGTCCCAGCTTTCATCCTTGCCTTCAGCCTAGTTCACAAAAGCCACAGAGTTCCTGGGAGCATTTAAGTCCAATCATCTGATTCATTCACTCAGTCTCTTCCAGTGGCTTCCCAGCTACCCAGAGGACAAACAAAATCCTTGACATGGCCTATATGACCTACAATGCTAGCCTCCCCAACTCCTTTTCTCCCTTTGCTCAGCCCTCCCCAGCTATTCTGCCCTACTTGCTTTATCTCAGACTAGCCAGGCAGGCTCCCACTTCAGGGTCTTCACATTTGCTGAGCCCTCTGTCAAGTCACATTCTTTATGACTTGCTCCTTCACCTTCATCAGGTCTTTGCACAAATTTCACCATCTCAGTGAGGCTTTCCCTCACTACCCCATTTAAATGTTAAAAAGCAGGAAATTAAGGACATGGCTTAACTAATAATAATATTAGTTAGCATTCCACATCTTTAGGTGATGGTAAAATATGAATTTAGCTTTCCATAGATAAAATATTTTCGGTATGCTACTAGATTGAAACCCAAGAGGAGTGAAGGGCAATGAAACTTAAAGAGAAGGTGGGAGAGACACAGAATTCTCCATAGGCTCAGCTTGGTATCCTTCCTGGACAACTCCATTGAATAGCTTTCAGGTTACTTAAACTTAGTAAATTTTGAACTGATTGCCACTTGTATGGGACTAGATGCAGGGGTTACTTATTTGGGTAAAAGGGGATGAGACCTTGGTTTTAAGGTCTACATGACTAACACAGGGACTAACCAAATACTCAAGTGAAATCACAAAAGAATGCACAAAATTAGGAGTTGCTTCTAAGTGATGGATAGCAAAATGTACTCTTTTTGACCAATTGTTGCAAAATTGATCAGGTTGTTGAGCTGGCATAAGATCGTGCTTAAATTAATGCCATAATTATAGTGACAAAAATGGTAGGACTTTCTGTCTGGAGTTCTGGCATAACTTATTGAATTAAATGCAGTTCAAAGTATCTTAATGGTATTCAAATTTTTTCATAGATAATGGAATATTACGAAAGGTAAAATGAACTATTTCTAGCTTTGTGTGCACTGTGATTAGTGAAAGCTGATTATGACACATTTTTAGTGTCTAAATATAAAATAAGATGGTAAGTTTTAAAAATAGACTTGATTGTTCTAAGGCAGTGGCTGGGGAGGGTAGAAGATGTTGTCTGGAATTGATTAAATAGTGGTAGGGGTTCTGGGTCACATGGACAAGATTCAGAACTGCATATACATTTGTAGAAATTACAATTATTTTTCTGAGACTCTCTGAACTTTTAACATCTACATTAGTGATAAAGTTAGAATGATTTGCCATATGATCTCCCTTTCATGGGTATAAAAAACTCAAGTTATTTACAACACCTGTTATGCTATTTAGATGAAAGTTATATCTTAACTGCATATTAACAATGTATTTTAATTAAAGGATGAAAACAGATGTCACCATTAGCAAATATAATGGGAAGGAAATTACATCTTGTCACTTGTCTTGAAATGCACTCAGAATGGCTTAGAAAATTCTGTACCTAATGATGACTGACTAATTCAGTGTACTGTGCAAGTAAAATCCAGGAAGCTTGTATTTTTCTGCTTTTAAAAAATGAAAGAGAGGAAGCCTGTTTGGAATAAATTTCTCATTCCTCAGATATTCAACTTAGGCTTTAAAATTAGGATATTTAATGGTGCTGCTTCTTAAAATATTTTCAACTCAACCTCAATACTACTTAGTTCTAGAACCTTACATATTGCAATCCTTTAAATAAGGTTTTGTGTCACAGGGCAAACGTAGATGATTTATCTGATTTTTTTTTTTTTTGCCTACTCTTTCCTATGTGCATGATAATGACAGAGGGCTCAGCAAATGTGAATACCTAGTAATTGCCCAACACATTTCTGAGTTCTTTGCATCTACTAACTAGTTTAATCCTCACAACAACCCAACAAATAGGTAGACATTATTATCCCCACTTTACAGCTGAAGAAATGGTGACTTTGAGGGTTAAATAATTTGTCAAACCACAGGGCTAGCAAGAGGAAGTGTCCAGGAAAATTTTGAACCCAGGAATTTCGTCCCAGAACCCCTGGACTCTGCTACCTTCCTAAGTACTGGCACAAACATGGATTAAATCCAGAACCAAAGAAAGATGCTCATATACTCCTTACCCTCAGGGCAGGGGATTAGAGTACTAAGGAAACATTTCCCTTCCTCACCAAGAGTAGGGTTGACACTTGTTCATTATGCCTCTCTAAGAATAGGTGGGTGATGCAGAACCTCTGAACAGACAAGACAGGAATTTTACTGGGGAGGGGGACAAAGACAGATCCAGGAACTAGAATGAGTATTCACTAAGCTTGGCTGACTGAAGAATTTGGAGATGGAGATGGAGTCATTAGACATTCTACAAAGTAGAGAACATTGCCTTTCTAATTAACTCCTATGGTTCTGTGATTTCTGGGTGACAAGACATCTTAAAGAGGTTTATGAGACTGTTGACATTGTAAAGGAATTATTTAGAAGGAATATTACAAAAGTAGTGATTCTTTGTCCAAGGAAAAGCCACTTCCTCACAGATCAAATTTAAACATGCAAATGAAGAAGCAACGAAGCTTAGTTAACTCACTAATAAGAAGCATATATTCAGTGTGATTAATCAGTCACTAAAAGTGACAGGGAAGTATCCCTGACTTGTTAGAACTTTCTATATATATCATTCATCCATTCGCTCTTTCAGAGCATTGGGGATACATGTAATTTAGACTATCTACACTTCTCAGTTCAAAATAACCTAATAACAATACTCTTTTTAAGAATATTATAGCCCGAAATCCTCTTTTTCTCTGTTTATTGTAAAATAGCACCAACGATAAAAAATGCTAGAAAATATTTCCGACAAAATTATGTGGGCTCCCCCCAGTGGTTGTATCTCCTTACCATCCACAAAACAAATTACGCTGATGAACTTGTCTGTCTTTATGGCTTTCGTTTTATAAATTGACCTTTTTGCCCCTTATCAGCAATCTATTGATAGATCCTTTAAGTCACTCATACTGATATCCATATGCCAGGAAATCCTGCCAGATGTGGCTCACTCCCAGTGTTATCAGCTAAGTGGACTCAGAAACTTAAAAGCAAAGTATTCTCTTCCCCTCATGTATTATCTATATATGTGCATAATAATAGCTAACATTTACTGAACACTGACCATGTGTAGACACTTGCTAAGCACTTTACATTGATTATCTCAATTAACCTTCCCAATAATCTTATGATGTGCTACTATTATTGCCAGTTTGTAAGTGAGGAAATTGAGGAACAGAGAGCTAAATAGTTTCCCTGTAGTCATAAAGCGAAGAAATAGGTAGAGCTAGAGTTGATCCTGAGCAGGCAGACAGCAGGCTAGTGCCTAAACTGTTAGATTAATTCCTTCCCGAAGCGTCCAGTTATAGAACGAGGTTGGTTTATTGGTTTTTCTATGCTATAGTAATATAAATTAACAGACTGATGAAAATAGTAAAGAATAGAACAAAAGCAAGGTTCAGGTTGTGCATTCCTGAAGATGCAGGTGTGAATTGGTCCCTTAGCACTTTTGCTTGGTCTGTGGGTAGGGGCTGCCTTCCTCCAAATTGCCAACATATGGAATTAACTCAGTGTGTTAAGCAGATTAGCATGATCAAATAACACACTCAGGAAAAGTTCACATGGAATGTAAGTAGACCTATTTACTATTTATTGATTGCGTACCTATCATATACAGGAACCAGCAGCATCTGTTATATTATTTTCGGAAAAATTAACTCCTTTTTAAAATTCTGTTCCCAGTTAATATCCTACTCTATAGTCTAGCACATTTTCATCAGACAGTGCCAATACATGAGCCTTAATTTTGCATTTATAATTAAAATGTAGTTAAATGATAGATTAGTTTTATGAAGTGATATGAAAGATTTATGAAAAAAATCGCCTTCATTTTCAAGTTTACATTTTCACTTTTTTTTGAACTGTGCTCTGAATGAGATAAACTGTTTGTCAAAGCATTAAAATGACCAGTTTGTCATTTTAGCCCTATTATATATCTCTAATATTAGAAAGCAGAGACATTGTTTCATAACCTAGAAACAGTATTTCCATGGCCCAACAAACAAAGCTTCCACATAGGCAGTGCCTCACAAAATTCAGGAACACAGTGAAGGTGTTTCTTGGGAGATGGTATACCTAAGAAGAGCAAAAATTTAAATGTATGCTAGTGGACCTCAGTGTCCTGAGATGTCTTCATTTAATGCTTACTCAGGAGTGGCCTCCTATGGTAAATTGAAAACTGAATTAAAGATAAATGCTTGACTGAAGTAACAGGCTATAAAACACTAATAGCTAATCATCAGTTATGCTCTTATTTTTCCTGAGTGTTATCTCTCAGTGCTTTCAGAACACTGTGGGATGCTGATTGGATGAGCTACATTTTTAACAGTGCTAAATGGACAAAGAAAAAAAACAGAAAAAATATACAACAAAACCTTTAATATATAATAATTATTTTTTAAAAGGCATGTGGGATGAGGATCCTCCACAGAAGAGCAGAAATTGCAAAATTTTATAAATTTCTCTTTTGTTCTTTTCCAGCCACCTATGAAAACACATTGTTCTATGTTACACCCCCTGCTGAATGTACTAATCTTCTTTAACACATTAAATGTTTTAGAGAAAAATAATTTAAATAACTCTGAGATAATTAAATGTAAAAATAAAAATCTTTAGTGCCATCTGCTGGACATTTGCAATAAGTAAAAAGTATATTTCATTTCAAACTGAAGACTAAACATGTTTTTAGACACAAACTGAACAACAGTTTTCTGGAACTGTAGTCGTTTTTAAACTTAATAACATGGTGTAAGTTTCTGAATCACTGAAATGTTTAGAGCAATACCTCCCAAATTATGTATGTTCAAGCTTTGTACAAAACACTGTGGTCATTTTTAAAATTTAGAAATATTATGATGTGTATATCTGTGATTCATAAAATTGTAAGTTTTGAACAATGATAGATATCAGGTTAAAATATATAATGTAATAATTTTTTTACCATACTCAATTTTTGTAAATGTAGAAATATGCCTTTTACAAAACTGAGAAATATGAATGAGTTAAGTCTAGCATATGTTCATTTAGGCAGTGCCAAAACATGAGCCTTGATTTTGCATTTCTGATTAAAATTTAGTTACTTGATGAAGATTATTTTTATAACGTGAGATGAGCCTTTTCAAGTTAATCCTTACTATATGCGGTCTTTACCGTACTGCATACCCATACCCCACATAATCTGCACTAGAATCATCTGGATTGATTATTAAAAGTTAAGATTGCTGGGCTTTATCCCAAATCTACTGAATCAGAAGCATTGAAGGTTAATCCAAAAATCTGCATTTACACAAACCCTTTACATAATCTGATGCACATTATGTTTGAGACACCAAGAAAATACCCCTCACAAAGCAAGAACTTTCCATTTCTTCAGGTGTAATTCAAACAAGCGTTCACAAATAGGATAGTGCAGTGAAAAGCTGGAAATAGAAGTCCTAATATCACAAACCAGTTTATGATATTATGTAAATTTCTTAAAGCACGGGCCTCTGCTTATTTCCTTATTTTCTCATTTATAAAATAAGGAAATTGTACCAGAGGATTTTCAAGGTTCCTCCTGTGTCTGTATTTTCCTAAATAATTCCATTTAACACTGGGTTTGGGAATCCTTCCTTTATCTTGTCTTACTCTGAGAATAGAGTTTAAGCCAAAGTAATTATCCTCAAGCTCTGGCCAAAAAGTGGGAAGCCCTACTGTTTTCAAGCTTGTACAACTAGTTTTCTTAAACTTCAGGAATGAGTCATATGGGCTGAAGAAGACAACAAAGGTAAAATGTAGAACAATTCAAACTTCTTTCAAAAAATGAGCCAACATACTCATATAAAGAATAGCATTTATTTTCCTCCAGATTATTGTTAAGTGAAAAATTAACCTGAGTAAATTTAGATTAACAAATTATCAATAAGTAAAAATTTAAATAATACTTGGTAAAGGCTCAAGTTCAAAGCTGAAGGGAAAATACGCTGCTGTAGAAGTGATTTCACCTGAATTACATAAATTTGCAATTATAAATACCTTTTGAAGAATACTATATGCCAAACACCTGTGAACAATTTGTATTAATGTAAGAATATATGTATAATATAAAAAATTTGCAAATGTACTACAACATATTTGAACCAAGACTAATTGTTACTTTTAGCAATAAGATTAATTGCTCAATTAATTTAGTTAACAATAATAGCAAATTATGTCTTCTTTGAACTTGTGAATAGAGGTTAGAAGGTTATACTTTGTTAAAATTAATCAAGTTGTGCTTTACTTTTAATATCACGATCAAATTGCATTAGTATTAGAAAAGGCAAAAAATACATCTCTAATGTTGGCGACAATCCCCACATACACAAGGAAAGGACCATTTTATGATGTTTATCAAAAAGCCTTAAATAAAGTAATAAACTAAAAACTGAAACTCACTATCTTCTTATGTTATTCTTTTTGTAACCTCAGACTCTCAAGCAGTGCCTGTTGTATATTTGGAGCTCAATAAATGTTTGTAGAGCTTATGTTTGAAATATTCTACTGCGTTTAAAAGCTAGTGAAAAAGTTTGATTTGACTGTGGTATAAGGTGTGTGAGAAGTTGTGAGAGATGATGCAAGATAAGTGGGAACAGAGGGAAATCACCTTGGACCCCAGGATGAGAAATTGGACTATTTCAGAGGCAACAGGGGACTGATGTTGATATTTTAGCAGTGGATTGACATAATCAGGTCAGTTTATTAGGAAGATAATTCTGGCAGTGTGAAAGATGAGCTAGCACAGAGGGAACTCATTGGCAGGAAGCCTAGTTAGAAAGTTGATGAAATAATCTAAGCTAAGAATAATGAGGTCTTTAATCACAGATGTGGATTTGTGCTATGTACCTAATCACCACAGAAACAAGTTTTTATTGTTTGATTGTATGTTTGGTTTTTGTCTGGGTTTTACCTGCATTGCTATCACTGTAGTCACTTTTTTCTAGATGAAATGTACTGGACAGACACAAGTACATGTCTGTTTATGTAATTTTATTAGGAGACTGATTCTATCAAAAGAAATTCCCTAGCAGAGGCAAAATGCTTTCCAAAGTAGTATGTGCTTGGTGCATGAAGAACAAGAAAAGAAAGAGAGATGGAAAATGTGAAATTCTAGACTCAGATATTGCTAATCTTGGATGAAGTAGAGTAAATCAAGTAATTTGACATAAAACAGAGGGTTGTGGCTGAAATGGAAGACTGAGTCTTGCAACATCTGTTCCAAACATGTTCTAGGGAGCCTTATGAAGAGGTCAGACACCAAAATACTAAATTTCTTAGACCTTCTTGCAGCTAGAATTCCTGATGTGGTTGGGTTCCACCAATCAGACACATTTGCATGGGACTTGAATTGAAACTGAGTTAAATGGCAGGGCCATGGTGGCATGCTAGATATCCATTTTGTTAGGATCTCTTTAGCAGGTTCCATATGGCCCTGATAATGGCTTCCAGGTCAGTGCACCTCAGCTGAGGGGGTGGAATTCTAGCACCAGCTGTTTGGACAGCGGCTTTCTGATTCTGTAGTTTCTTGACTGAGGCACTTTGAGTAGCTGGTTTTGTGTTTTGTTGTGGGAGTGATTCATGGAAATGCTGGCAAGACCCTATTCCTATCACGCATCCAACAATTTTGTAGCACTAAATTTCACTATTTAATCTTTCTGCTTAAAAGAGAGTGGTGTTTTTTTTTTGTTTGTTTTTTTTTTAATTTTCAACTCAACTCTGATACACAGGATCAATATTTCCAAACATCATTTCTCCAAAAAAATACATAGTCATTACTGAAATGCAGTGAAATTTACTTTGGAATCAGTGAAATAGATGCTTTAAAAAGGGACAATCATGTTTTGGTGCCAAGAAGCCAGTTTCTAACTGCACAACATTAGTTTTCACTTTGATGTCAGTTATGTTGATTATTGGGCTGTCACTCATTATAGCATGTAAACTAGATGGTTATCTGCTGGTATGCTCAACTCTCAATTTCATTTTTCCTATTCTTTTGAGAAGTTTGGGAGCTTTTACAAATTTTTAATAATTATATTAGCATGTTTTCCTTTGCTTTGCTTTGGTACTTCTATTAACTTTACCATAAACCATGCTTTTGACCATTTTTAGTTAATATCCCAAGTTCCAAATCATCCAGGAACACTTTTTTGACTGTCTAAAGCAAAACCATCTCCCTGGCCATTTCACCCAGCACTGCTTCTCTCAATAAGTATCTATATTATTTACTACCCTTCCTTGTATCTTGATATATGCTGCCATATACTGCTAATTTATGTTTACATGTAACTTATTCTCTAAATAGACTGTCTATCCTTAAACTCAAGACCTGTGCTTTATTATTAATGTTAGTGTGATTTTAAGCACAGTGATAGGGAACAATGTCAAAACATTTAAAACAAGCTCTCATCATGTCAGGCTAGTAAAGCATTCAATTTCAGTCATTATCAGGGTTTCCTCCCTGGACATCCCCAGATCTTTTTAAGTCTCCAAAAGTTCTCTGAAGAACTCTCCTGTCCTTAATCTCCATGCCAGTAACATCGATGGTGCCTGGATTTGAGTGTTCTGTGCCAAGGTTGGGGAGGGAACCATGATCCAGGCTTATGGTTTTCAATACCCACATCCTCCCTCTATTGTATACACATCCCAGTCAGTCTTCCATTTTGGGGTGTTGCATGCAAACTACCCTTGTCTCTGTCCTCTTCATCTTTGGAAAAGCTCTCACTATCCTTCAGGACTTGCCATATATACTTACGAAATTCCAATGCATAAGCTCCCATTCCTTTTTCCCCTGGGAGAATCCAGCTTTATGTGCCTAGACTTCACAAAGGAAAGCCAGGAAGTAGGGTGGAATTGTCATCTTCTAGCTCTGGCCATTTTGGGGAAGGGGTAAGAAAAAAAAAACAAAAATTACAAATAAGGGAGGTGCTTTGTTAATTACAAAGATTTCTCTGCTTTCCATTATTGCCAGTCACTCAGTATCTTGTTAGGTTCCTTATTTCATAGTAAGTGATCAACAAATTCTTATTAATTAATAAGAATGTCATTAGCAATTGCCTGTTTAAATTGTCTATTTTGTATTTATAAAGCAATATTTAACTTTTTAAACATTCATCTTTATTTCTTTCAAAATATGTACTATTTATCATTAAAATGACATGTTTATAGTTGGAATGTTGGATGGTCTTGAGTTTGGTATTTGGTGCAGTTATAAAAATAATTAAACTAAAATACCTAAATTAAACTAAAATAATTAAAATAATGCAGTATTTACAATATAGTGAAACAATGGGGAAAATCACATTTGGGGAGAAAACCCAAGTTTCAATATTAATGCATTTCTTTTGATAGCATTGAATATTTTATAAAATTCTCCTTTGTCTATAAACATAATTTAAGTTGAAATATGTGACTACATAGTTTGTCAAACTTGCTAATCAATAAGAATATGTATTTTGTTAATTCTAAAATTGAAGTGTACAAATAAATTTCACAAAAAAGACTTTACATTTGCAGTCCCACATTTACTGTAATGCTATATAATAAAATATGTATTTCCATTTATTATTCATAATAGAACACTGTCACATTTGATATGGATTAAAGCATTAAAACATCAGATACCAAAAATAAATATGCTGCTTATGGTTTCACTACCAGTATATTGACTCCAAAGCGATATTATATTATGAATACATATCTTGACAGTATTAGATATCAGAGTAATGCAAGGGGAATACAAATTGAGAAAATGGCAGTAAGGTTGGGTTTTAAGAGAGTGGTTAGTAGAGCATTGCAGAAGGTTATGGAGTAGATAGATTTTGAGAAAGTGGGAGTAATGGATGTATGTTTATTTTTGCTGTTACTTATTTTTGATATTTGATCTGACAATTACAGAGAAAGGAATATAAAATATCTCACTTTGAAAGTGGATTTCTCTATTTATCCTAGTAGTTTTATCACATTTTGCTTAAATGTTATTATATGCAGTTAAGTTTAGAATTGTCAGAAACTCCTGGTGAAATGAATAATTTTTAAATAGTGTAGGTTACTCTTTTTTATCTTTAGTAATGCTTTACCTTGAATTCATTACAAGCTTTCTTCATATTTCCTTGGAATCTCTTTTTTCTATCCTTTTATTTCAAACTTTCTGTGCTTTTATGTTTTGGGGTTCATCTCTTCTAAACCTCATTTAGCTGGTATGGAGTGAGTTGCTACAACGATGCATTGTGGGAATGGTGGATTCTGGGAACAACAGAAACTTTCAGCAAATGACCTTTTATTGTACAGAATAAAGAGTCCAGAAAGGGCAAATCTCCTTGCTATTTACATAGTACAAAGAGTCCAAAAAAGCAGGGGAAGAAGTCCCATCACAGGTGATCTCCCAGGGTGGCCGAAAACTGCTCTGGGTGAGAGTCAGTAGATGGCAGTTCTGCACGCCCCACTTTGTGCTCAAAAAGAGAGACAAATCTATACAGTTTGAGTGTGGTTTTTATCTCCCTCAGGGAGAGGGGACTCTACCACTGAGAATTCCTGTTCTAATAAGTATTTGGGGACTGTTGTTCCTGGTTTCTGGGTGTAAGGTCTGGCTGAGCCTTTTCATTAAACTTAACATCTTCTCCAGGTTGTGGAATGGTACACAATAGAAAGGGAGGTGGGGGTAGGTGAGGTCTTGGCTATGGCCACTTAACAGATGTCTGTGACTTCCCTAACAGCTGGATTTTAAAAATCTAGCATGATGATCTTTGTCTTTGTACAATGTTGTAGTCCATTAGACTTATTGTCACTACTTATGTGTTGAATTGTTTCTCTCATCTCATGCTGGGGTTTCTAATTGTGCTACCATGCCTGTGTTTGTTTATTTGTTTCAATTCTTATCTTCTTTTGGATTGACTTTTTTCTCATTCCATGTTTTCCCTCTACTGGTTTGGATATCACTAAAGTTCTTCATCACAGAATCTCAGTAGATAACTCAAGGGCAGCCATCTGCTTTGGAGCTATGTTGCTTCCCTAAATTACTGCTCCTATTTCACTTTTGTCCTTTGAGCATTTCTGTATTTTCTTCCTAGCTCAACCATGCATTAAAAGCTATTTATATATATATATATATATATATATATATATATATATAGTCATCTGTATGAATTTCTTTGTGAATTTAGTATTTGCATTTTTGTAAAATGGAATACTGAGAAAACACTTTTCCATTTTGTGTGTGTGTATGATTTTTCCATTCAGCAAATACATATTGGCTACTAATGAGGTATATGTCTTAACTATCTTGCTAAATTGTTCACTTCTAATTTTCTTTACTGTTTAGAAGAAGAGAGTCATGTACAGAAGTAATAATAATATATAGTTTAAAAAATAATAATTGGCTATGAGTGACCAAATAGAATGCTATGAAATTGCAGTAGAGTAAGATTTCTTCTCAGTAGTCATTGCCCTGCACATAAATGTTGTAAAAAGGTTTCCTGAAATAGATGCCATTTTGATTGGACACTATTGGATGCATAAAAGTCCTTTTTGCTTGAATTTAAAAAAAGAAAAGAGCCTTTGGTTTTCTAACTATTATTTCTTAGCATAGAGCATGCTAAATTAGGAATTGGCAAACTAGTTTTTGTTAATAAATTTTATTGGAACACAACCGTACTCATTCTTTTTATATTATCTATGGTTGCTTTCATACTACACAGGCAGAGTTGGTTGGTTATAAGAGAGAGTGTATGGCCTGCAAAGTGTAAAATATTTACAGTTTGGTCATGTGCCAGAAAGGTTTGCCAGTGCCCTATGTTCTGTATTATAGCATGAAATCAAAAGGAAACTTTTTCCTTAGCCTAGGTTTTGTTTCTCGTTTGTATGTATTTAGATATATTTGATTTGGTAGCCCTCAAAATAAAGACTAATTCATTTACTCTTTCTTTGTATAGAGTTTATTTTTGTTTCTTTGATAGGAAATACATATTTGCTCCCATTCCTTAAAAATCATTTTCTTTAATAAAAGCTGTAAGATTTCCAATGTTAATTTGTATGGTATTGCGTGATTGAATCCAGGACCTCGTATGTGGGAAGTGGCTTCGCACATATGTGTTCCTGGGTTCAATCACACAATACCACATCAGCTCACCTGTGGTAACTTTTGAATTAACAAATAGCAGTGGTTATTTTCCACCAGCTGGTCCTAGATTAATGGAATTTAAACTATAAAAAATGTAGTGTATCAAGTAACTTCATTGTGAAATAAAATATCACTATATCCTTCAATGAACTGAAATTAATTCGCCTTTAAATTAGGAAGGATTTCAGATCTTAAACTACTTGATTTGCTAGTGCATGCATGTTTGGTTTAATTATAGGAATTAAGTAGAAAAAGTGTCAATTGGCAAAGCAGAAAGGAATTTTAGAATTAAAAAAAAAATTGTTAAAATTCTGCTCCAGAGTTGTTATTGAAAGGGAAATATAATGGAATCCCAGTACCTCAAACATGCAGTGTTTGGGCCTAAATTAGTGATTCCATTTCCAGAGAGTACCAGTCCCCACAGTTATTTTAGATGGAAAGTGTCATGTAAACTACCTGAATTAACAATACCTTATGTGTACACTGTGTCCTAGGGAATACTCACATCCAACATACTAACTTAGATACACAGATAATGTTAATCAGCCATTTCCCAGGAGTTTCTCTTTTGGAAAAATAACCAATGACTTTTGGATGGGCCTAGGAAAACTCCCAGTTTCTCAGTTCTCATTTACATAACAAAGACATCCTTTCACTAGGGGATCCACTGGATGTCATACTGTTTTATACAGAATAGCAAATATGTTCTATTTGTACCAATTTAAGACTGAGGGATTTGGACTAATTTGGAGGTGAAGACTTGGATCATATTAAATGTAAACAATCTTAAGGGAAAGTGATGATTTGGTTGCCAGTAGTTATCAATAAAGAGTGGTAGCAACCTTCATACAAATAACCTGGTAGAGAGGAAAAGAAAACAACAACAACAACAAAAACATTTGGGTATATAAAACCTGTGTAGTTTTAAGATGTGTTTTGGAACTTTTAATATGACATGGAAGCACTAGCAAACTCAAATATGTTGTATAAGCTAACTTTCTTAACTCCTTGCTGTATAAAATCAGATGCTTGATGCCAAATAGATAAGCAATCTCCAGGAATGGGGGCAAAGGAAGGTATTTTGTGGAAGAAAGCTTGCCTGTCAGTGGAGTTTAAAATAGTATTTTTCAAAATATGCATCATGCTTAGATAATAATCATGAAATCAATTCATTATGACTTACCTTTTAAAATTTTTTTTGGTATTAAACCCTAAAATAGAATAGAAAATATCAGAGTACATCATATATATTTAGGCTAAATATTTTGTGTAACTTTTGCTTCAGTATTTTAAAGTGTTGAGTTCCCAGTCAAAATATTTTGAAAGCCACCTGTCTGAGAGAACCAGAGGCATGAAGTGGATACATGAATCCCACTCCTTGGAGCAGTGAATATATATATAGGGTCACACACATGAGTCAGTGTTAGTAAGCAAACTGGGGCTAGTAGAACATGTGCTACTCTATTTCTTACCTTTGCAGGTAAGGTAAGTGCGAAAAATAGCTTTGTAAGTTATGCTTTGGTTCAATAGCTACATTTCCTTCTTGTTAAATGTTTGTTCGTTTGTTTTTGTCTTCCATCATTTACTTAGTTTGTACCATTTTCTCTTTTGCCCAGGAGATTGCATCAGCAATTTGAAAGCTATAAGGAACAAGTGAGAAAAATAGGGGAAGAAGCGCGACGTTACCAGGGCGAGCACAAAGATGATGCGCCAACTTGTGGAATTTGCCATAAAACAAAGTTTGCTGATGGGTGCGGACATCTCTGCTCCTACTGCCGCACCAAGTTTTGTGCGCGCTGCGGAGGCCGCGTGTCTCTGCGATCAAACAACGTGAGTGTTGCATGAACCTAAGGGGAGGTGGGATGCTAGTTAAACCATTACGCCTCCCAACATCCCAAACGCATTAGTGATCTGAACTAGATACGTACATAAATGTACACATTAACTCACACCTCCAGGTTTTGTTCTTTTGTTTTCGTAAGATTGTAGTAGTGGAATAGTGATGGAAAAAATTATAAAAACATATTTTAAGTACATATGTCCATATCTTTATAAATGATATCCACTCATAAACAAAAGTAGATTACCTGTGGGAGTCGGTTTATCTTCTGAAGAATGTAGTAAATGCAAATTTAGTATCATGAATTATAAAGCTCTTGGAAGCTGTCATGACCAATTTTTGTTAAAATGTTAACTGCTTTGAGCTGCTGCAACATTTGTTTCAGGTTGACTGAAGGTAAAATGCAGGGTAAACTGGGACATTAAATGTAACCCAAGATAATATAAAAAGCAACATTAGCGTTTATGCTGAGTAATTTCATGTTGGCTATCATGTTAAAGAATAAAATGTTAGGTTTATCTCATGGGAATTATTTCAATATTTAAAGAATATAAAAATACTCTTTTGAGGGGATTTATTTGCACTCCTCCCTTTCTTCTCTATGAGATTAATTCTCATCTGAAGAAGTATTCTTATTTGGCTTAAGAGGTACTTCTTTTTCATGTCAATGTGTTAAATATATGCAATTTTTTTGTGGTATTAACATGTTAATATAGTAGGACCTAATCTTATTATTGATATTAGGCTAATTCTAGCAAATATTTAGTTTAGAATACATTTAAACACTGCATTTTTTATATACCCTATGATATATAGAAAATTACTTATGCAGAAAATTAAAGGGATGTCTGGTGGGTTTTCTTTGGTATAAGTCTACAATATATTATGGAACAGTTGGTACTATCATATGCCTAAAAAATTCCCAGTATTTCCTTAAGGAATTTCATATATTATCTAATCATATATAGAATTTAATATGACACAAAGTTATATTTAAAGATAGCATGAAAGCTTTAAACACTATTTCTATTTTCCTAATTGGGAAAACCGTCATTAAAATTAAAAGGAACTTTCCAGTTGACTTTGTATTCTTTGGTAGTCTATTTGAATTCTAAGTAGGGTACTCTAAAATCTTTTACAATGGAAATAAGATAGCCAGTATAATAACTATATCTTATACTTTAAAATGAGATTACTATTAGCTCTGTGGTTTGGGGACTGTAATTAACCTCTGTCAATGGTTTCTTTTTCTGGCATGGGATAGTAACAATAACCCCATATGGTTATGAGAATTAAATAGAAATAATTAAAATCTGGACCTTTCTGATATGCATATTTAAATTTTCTTTGGGTTCTATTCTTATGGTCATGTAAGTTTTCATTTTCCTTGCTAAAATTTATTTGCTAATCCTTGTATGACACCTTAAAATCTTTCTAGAACAGCTTGAGTATCAAAATAGCATAACCCATAGAAAAGTACACAGGATTGATTTGTTAATTTTTCCTTCTTTAATGTCTTTCATTCATATTTTGGAATGAATTCTAATGGACAAGACCTGAGGGTGATATTCAAAATATTTAACAATCCATGATCTGAAAAGGTGCCCGCAATAAACAGCAGGGTACAAATAAGCTGAGTGTCTGTGCTGTCTCAGCCCCCATAGCTGCTGGATCTATTTAACTTCCCATTATAGGTTTGAGGCAAGCTGGTAGCAATACGATAACTATTGATATATTTAAATTATTAAGTTCAAACTTTGATTTTATAAAGGAGGGTGTGTTTAAGGGAAATGGGAGCTAGCAGGTACCAATACTTGGGAGAGGACACCCAGAGCCAATGAGGTTCATCCATCTTCGTGAAACTCATCCAATCTTGGAAAAAAATGTTTAAAGGAATAAAATAAAAGAAAGACAACTTAAAATATTTAATCTTGGGCTTACGTAAAAACAATTCTACAAAGATGATTTTCACTGGCATTATAAAATGTTGAAATAGGTATTACAAATAAATATTGCTTTTGGAATAATTCATGGCTACAATAGTCAACATGTTTCTCTTCCCATTTTTATTTATTACAAACATTTCCTATCCTTACATGATTCCAGATTGTGACTATAAATATTTTAACAGTAATTTGATAAAATTATTCATGTAGCTTTTATGTATTTTAATAAAATATTTCTTCTCGATAATATGTACACTACATATGATAGTAGATTAACTTTCTTTCTGAATAATGCCTTCCATGTAGATTAAATTATCTAAATTATCCAAATTTCTAAAAACTTAGGAAATTATCATAACCAACGCTTGTGTCTAATATACATCTGAACCCATATATATACATTTTCAATATAAGACTGAATGATTTTCTTTAGGAGGAGTAAACATTTGCTTTTCAAAATACCTGTGTTTAACACTTTGAAGAAATACATAATTGTTTTCTTAAAAAATCAATTTATTAATATATCCTTGTTTTTGTTTTTCTCTTCTTTTTTCTTCTTTCTTTACTCTGCTTCCTTGGATGCTTTCCCAAAGGAGGACAAAGTGGTTAGAATTCATGCTTTCTTTTCTATCATTTGTTATTATAATGTTGTGAATGTTTTACGTAGTGTTGTTAATCACAATATTTTATAAAGAAATTATATGCTAGGAAGAGCTCATTACAAGTTCTCATGAAAACATAAAATGAACATCTATGAGCATTACAGAGTTTGATATTTAAAGGCAAAATCTGGGTCGTTTTGAGTTCATGAGGACAGTCATATTTTAATATAACATGTTATGAGCTCATTTTGTCCTCTTAGCTTTCTGAGTTTCAGTGAATATTCCATCTGCCTTCAGGAACAGTAGACTCAACATGCGGTAAATGCATAGTCAGGTTATTTGAAACCTTATTGAGGAAGGAATGGACTGTACTGACTTAGAAGAGATGGTGGATCAAATTAAAATCAGGACTTCAAAATGTAATTATTTTTCTATAGAACACAAGTAGCAGAGTTGCCATATTGAACCACATTTTATCCCTTCCTTCTCCCTTGCACATAGAAATCATTCCCTAACAGACTAAAAAGTCACTTTAACTCTTATCAGCCACAGGAAACACAGTGGCTCTTTGTACTCAGGAAGAGAGTATCCAAGTGGAATCTGCAGTCAGTCTGTCCTATGTTTCTATATTGTACACCTTCATTTAGTATAAATTACCACTTTCTCACAACATATTAATCTCCCAAAATGAGACTACAGTAATGACTATTCCAGGTCCAATAAATCAACTCAGCTGCCTTTGTTCAAAAAAAAATTTTAAGTTTAAATGATGTATTAAAGTGAATTAAGTAGCAAGCATGAAAGTAAGTGAATATTAACTTGTGTTTTTAAATTCAATGCTAGCATATGTTTATCAATTTCTACTATGGAAAAGAAAATATAAGGTTGAACAATTTTATAGGGCAGTCTGCTTTCACTAAATGTGTTACTTGTACCATTGGTGATATGTGAAGTCATCTTAGATGCTATTATTTTCATGCAATAATGAATTGTATTAAGGAACAGACATAACTAGAATATCACATCTGTGACTTCATGAATGTTATATTGGATGAGTCTGTATTTGAAATGTGGATGATTTTAAATTCCTTTAAAGAAGAAAATATTTTAAGTAAATAATAATGCTAGTGAATGCAGCCTTGATGGTAAGATTTCACCTACTTCTGCAGGGCTGGTCAGACTTGTTTTCCTTTTCACAGCACCTCCCAGAATGGTAGGTTATGCACACTTCTTCTTATTACTGGTTGTATAATGAGAATTCATATGAGTCTTGTGGTTCTCAGGCTAAAAAAAGAGTGGAAAGGCCTGTAAAATACAATGACTCTCAATATAGTTCAATGCACTGCCTTTCTAGTCCAAGGAAACTGAACTGAGATTTTGTCTGAGTCATGTTAAAGAGAATAACTGAGCATTAAACAGAGGACCTAGTTGCCAGTTCTTTATTCCTCTGAGCCCTTTTACTTTCAGTAGAGAAATTATAATTTACTGATGTGTGTGTATTTGAGGGCGGTATGGGTAGAAAGGGAAGAGGAACAAGGGTGATTAAAACTTTTCTAAAAGCCATCTCTGTCTTGTTCAATACAACAATGCATTCTACTTAGTCTCTTAAATTGGGGAACAAAAAGAAAGGAAAAGAAAAAAAATTGGGGAATAAATATGGCCAGAATTGCTAGTGTAGGTGATATGAAGAATTAAGGATAGCTAATATATAAATATATCTTTATTAAGTCCAGCAAAAAGTATTAATGTTCATATCTTTGCAATGGAGCATTTTATTTTGAAACTTCATGCTTAGTCTAAATCATGTCTAATAATAAATTAGAAGTTTCCTTATAAAGGAAATGACTCTCATAAAGAATCACTTGCAATGGATATGTATAATAGGAAATTATTTTATACAAGTACATACTCTTATAAATAAAAGTGTGATTATGATTATATTTATTATTTCATTGAAAGCTCTCTTTGATGCCTAAATAAATAGGAATACTGCAAAATTTCCCATACTCTATTCAAATTGCTTTTATATTTGTTTCGTTTTCTGTTGGTTGGCTGAGGATTGAATTTTGATAACTCCCTTGATAATATTAATATTTTACAGCTAGAAAATCAGCTAAAACCAGCTAAATTGAATCTTCCAAATTCAGTTCCTTTGGATTCTCCTGTAAATGTTTGTTGGTGATTTTGTGTGTGTTGGGGGCGGGGGGACTTGTTTATGAAAATAGCAACTAAAATTGTACTTGTTTTTTATTTTATTTTCACAGAAAAATCCGGGTTTTATAAGTTAAGAATATTTCATAGTAAACATCAGCATTGCTCTTACAAGTAGGACCTTTTCATTTACTTACACTTTCAAGCTGTGGAATCTGCACATAGCTACCTTTTAAACTTCATGTTTAAAAAATTATTTCTTATGTCAAGGTAATATTTAATGAGGAGCTATGTTTACAAAGTCATTTTTTAAAAACTGGTTCTTCATAACTTTTCATTGGTGTTTGTGTTTGGAAACCATCCTAGATGACATGTTGATGAAGCAAATAAATTTTTCTAGAAAAAGCTTATAAAAGTTGGAGGTGTGGATAGGGTGGGACGGTGCCAGCTGAGTTTGAAACTGGCATTGTCATAAGATGTTATCTGTGAGATGGTTCCTATACAGACTGTTAACAGTACAAAATACTTCTCCCTTATAAACTCTGATCTGAAATACCAAAGTGATTTTGTTTTTTCTCTCACTAGGGTTAGATAAAGGCAAAATATCAGTAGAATCAAAACAATTTATAAAAATGATTTGCATGATTTTATTAAATATTTACTCCTTTTATGAAAAAGCTTCTCAGAGATATCCCCATATTCAGTCTCTGCCTTGATGAAGTCTATGATCATAATTTACAACCTTCATCTTTTGAAAAAAGTAACTTTAAGAGTTTGCCTAGACCCACTTTCACCTCCTCTTTATTTCTAGATGCTTTGATGGACTGTCTGTGACAGAATGTTCTTTTAGAGAGACTTCCCAAGATGATAATATAGGCCTAAATAAAAAAAAGTTTATATATATATGTATTTTTAAATATGTCAATAAGGAAATGATTAGGGTATATCTGGAGGAGAGCTTTCTTTAGGTGATTTGGTTGAATGTATTTCTCAAAGTGCTTCTTCTCATTTTGCAGTGCTTATCCTAGAGGGGAGTAAAACTTAAAATTTCAAAAAACTTACATTAGAAAACTCAGGAAGTTGTGAAATTTTTATTCAAAACTTATTTTAGGACTTTGCTAATTTGTTTTTCCTTGGGCACAGAATATTTTTTCATATAAAAAACTTTATTTTAAAAGAAGTTTTCGATTACAGAAAAGTTACATAAAAAATATAGGGTATTCCAACATACTTGACCCCTACACCACTCAGATGTTCCCCTATGAATAACATCTTAAATTAGTGTGGACCATTTCTTACAATTGATAAACAAATATTGAAGCATTGCTACTAGCCAGGGTCTATAGTTTATATTATGGTTTACACTTTGCACTATACAATTTTATAGGTTTTGACAAAATGTATAGTGGTCTGTATCCATCATTGCAATAGCATACAGAATAATTCCAAGGCCTTAAAAATGCCCTATGCTTATCTCTTACATTTAGCATTACTTCTGTGAAAATGTTTGGTAATGTTCAATAATTAATGGGAAGTTTGTATAACTGGTTTTGACCCCAGATAAATTGCCTTTCAATTCAGTCATGAAATCTCCTGGAGACATGCTAGTTTTTGTTTTGTTTTATTTTTTATATTATACTATATAATTTATGGTGATAGATCTTATCACCTTGACCTCCCCTAACTGCATTCCACTGATGTTATGCCTCAAACCTTTATGAGATGCTATTATAGGCCTCTGAAACCTATTACCACATTTGCCTTAAGAATGCCACCAGAGACCTTATCCATAATATCAACTACAGCAAACACAAGTCTCTCATAAATTTTTCTTAAAAGTAGTAGTAGGAAAATATTTGTACCCACTGAAGTACTAGTATGTTTTTATTCTTTGAGAGTGAAAATTACTCCACGATCCCACCTCCCTTTTGGCTTGGTTAGGAGGAAGCATAGAGCTCAGCTGCGGTAGCTTCATGGGTCAGTGTTTACACTTTCTTCCTGGTCACAGCTTAGAACTCTGACTTAGATTTTCCTCCATCCTTTTTTCCATTCTCATCTGTAAGTTGTCTTAAAACTTTTGGAAAAAGACAAGATGTAAAGAGGTAAGAAAATATACAAAAATGAATATAACTGAGAAGGGTATGTTTTCTAAAACTCACTATATGTTTTTCTTATATTTCAAGGTAAATGCTTCCCTCTCCTCTCTGGGTGAATAAAATTATATTTACTTTTACCCTCTTCCTAAAGAATTAAGAAAAATCATTAAACAAAATCTGTTCTCTATCCTATTTTGTTTCAAATATTTCAAATACTTTAGAATTATCAAAGTTTTCTTACTATAAATTCTTAAAAATTCTTAAATTTTTCTGTTTTTAACAAAGAATTTTTTTGATAAATATTAATAAAGCATAAATCCATCCAAAGTGTACATTTCATTTCAGTAATTTTTAGGGCATTTTCATTATCCGATAATAATACTGATAAACAAGAACAAACAAAACGCATAATCTCTCAATCTCTCTATGCTTCCCCTGCCATACATAGTTGCTATTCTGTTTCCTTCTCTCTAGTATATCTGTATTTATATTTATAGAAACCTTCATATATGCAATTATCACCCATATTCATATTTTCATGAGGTTTCACTATGTTATGTAGTCCCATGTTACACTTTAAGCGTTCCTTCTCGTAATATACATGACCTTAGACTTATCCTTTCATCCACTGTCATACCCATATAATAGCTCAGCTAGTTACAAACACTGTGATGTGCTTTAACTGTTTTTATTCATTTCCAAAGATCTACAAACAACCTTTTTAAAAATTCTGCACAAATTAATCCTCAGCTTTCCATTCTCTACCCTCCTTCTATTTTCTGGTGACCTATATTCTAATTATGAACTCCATGAGTTTACACAATATATTCAGTTCATAATAACGCAGTCATACACAAATTGTAACTTTGTGTCTAGCTTGCTTCACTCAACATAATGTCCTATAGACTCATCCATGTTGTCATATGCTTCACAACTTCATTTCTTCTTACCACTGCATAATATTCCATCATATATATACACCACAAGTTGTTTACCCATTCATCAGTTGATGGACACCTGGGTTGTTTCCAGCCTTTGGCAATTGTGAATAATGCTGCTATTACCATCAGTGTGCAGATGTCTATTCGAGTCACTGCTCTCAATTCTTCTGAGTCTACACCTAGTAATGGTATTGCCAGGTCACTCCTCCACAGTGACTGTACCATTGTACATTCCCACCAACAGTGAATAAGCTTTCCTATCTCTCTACATCCTCTCCAACATTTACAGTTTTCTGACTTTTTAATAGTGGCCAGTCTAATAGATGTGTAATGATAACTCATTGTAGTTTTGATTTGCATTTCCCTAATCGCTAGTGATGTTGAACATTTTTTCGTGTGTTTCTTCACCATTAGTATTTCTTCTTTGGATAATTGTCTTTTCAAGTCTTTTGCCCATTTTTTAATCAGGAATTTTCTCTTTTTATTTTTGAGTAGTATGGTATCTTTATATATCATGGCTATTAAACCCTTATTGGATATCTGATTGCCAAATATTTTCTCTCATTGAGTCAGCTGCCTCCTCACCCTTTCAACAAAGTCCTTTGAGGTGCAAAAGTGTTTAATGTTTGAGGAGATCCCATTTATCTATTTTTTTCTTTTGTGACTTGTGCTTTGGGTATAAGGTTTCAAAACTAGCACCAACCACAAGATCTTGAAAACATTTTCCTACATTTTCTTCTAGGGGTTTTATGGTAGTCACTTTTATATTTAGGTACTTGATCCATTTTGAGTTAATTTTGTATAATGTGTAAGAGAAGGGTCCTCTTTCTTTCTTTTGGATATGGATATCCACTTCTCTCAGCATCATTTGCTGAATAGTCAATTCTGGCCCAGCTAGGAGGGCTTGACAGCCTTGTCAAAAATCATGTGGCTATAGATGTGAAGGTCTGTTTCTGAGTTCTCGATTTGATTCCATTGTTCAACCTATCTGTCTTTATGCCAGTACTATGCTGTTTTTTACCACTATAGCTAAGTAATATGCTTTAAAGTCAGGAAGTGAGGGTTCTCCAACTTCGTTTTTCTTTTTAAAGACATTTTTAGCTATTTGAGACCCTTTACCCTTCCAAATAAATTTGATAATTGGCTTTTCTATTCCTGCAAAAAGGCTGATGGGATTTTTATTGGGATTGTAATGAATCTGTAAATTAATTTGGGTAGAATTGACATCTTAACATTATTTAGTCTTCCAAATCATGAACTGGAAATGCCCTTCCATTCATTTAAGTCTTTTTCAGTTTCTTTTAGCAATGTTTTATAGTTTTCTGAATACAGGTCCATTATGTCTGGTTAAGTTTATTCCTAAATATTTGATTATTTAGTCACTATTATAAATAGATTTTTTTCTAATTTCCTCCAAAGATTGCACATCAGTAGCATATAGAAATACTACTGATTTTGCATATAATCTTGTGTCTGCCACTTTGTTGAGCTCATCTATTAGTTCTAGTAGCTTTCTTGTGGATTTTTTCAGGAGATTCTAGATATAGTATCATATCATCAGTGAATAGTGAACCTTTTACGTTTCCCTTTCCTATTTGTGTGCCTTTTATTTCTTTCTCTATCCTAATAGTTCTAGCTAGAACTTCTAGCACAATATTGAGTAACAGTGGTGACAGTGGGCATCCTTGTCTTGTTCTTGAACTCAGTGGGAAAGCTTTCCATCCTTCAACATTGAGTAAAATGCTAACTGTAGGTTTTTCATATACGCATTTTACCACATTGAGAAAGCTTCCTTCTTTCCTGTATTTTGACATGTTTTTTATCAAGAAAGGATGCTGTATTTTGCCAAATGCCTATTCTGCATCAATCGAGAGGATCATGTGATTTTTCTTCTTCAATTTATCTATATGGTTTATTACAGTAATTGATTTTCTGGAGTTGAACCACCCTTATATACCTGGGATAAAACCCACTTGATTGTGGTGTATAATTCCTTTAATGTGTTTTTGGATTCAGTTTGCAAGTATTTTGTTGAGAATTTTTGCATCTATATTCATTACAGATATTGGTCAATAATTTTCTTTTTTCATTGTATCTTTATCTGGTTTTGGTATTAGGGTGATGTTGACTTCTCAGAATGAGTTTGGTTGCATTCTTTCCCATTCAGTTTTTTGGGAGAGCTTGAGCAAGATTGGTATTATATCATATTTGAATGATTGGTAGAATTCACCTGTGAAACCATCTGGTCTTGGGCTTTTCATTTTGGGGAGGTTTTTGATGACTGTTTCAATCCTTTTACTTGTGATTGGTTTGTTGAGGTCTTCTGTTTCTTCCAGGGTCAGTGTAGGCAGTTTGTTTGTGTCTAGGAATTTGTCCATTTCATCTATATAGTCTAGTTTTTTGGCATACAGTTATTCATAGTATCCTCTTATGATCTCTATTATTTTTGCAGGGTCAGTATAATGTCCCCTCTCTTTCTGATTTTATTTGCTAATCTCTCTTTTTTCTTTGTCAGTCTAGGTAAGGGTTTGTCTATTTTGTTCATCTTCTCAAAGAACTAACCTTTGGTTTTTGTTGATTCTCTCTATTGTTTCACTTATTCCTACTCTGATCTTTGCTATTTCTTTCCTTCAGCTTGTTTTAGGTTTAGTTTAATATTCTTTTTCCAGTTCTTCCTGGTGTGCAGTTAGATCTCCAATTTTAGCTCTTTCTTCTTTTTTAATGTAAGCATTGAGAGCTATAAATTTCCCTCTCAGCACTACCTTTGTGGTATCCCATAGGCTTTGATATGTTGTGTTCTCATTTTCTTTCATCTCAAGGTATTTTCTGAATTCTCTTGCAGTTTCTTCTTTGATCCACTGTCTATAAGACTGTTGTGTTTAATCGCCATATATTTATGACATTTCCCTTTTTCTGTCCATGACTCATTTCTAACTTCATTCCATTATGAATAAAGAAAGTATTTTGTATCATTTCAATTTTTTTTAAATTTATTGAGTCTTGCCTTATGACCCAACATATGATCTATCCTGGAGAAAGATCCATGAGTGCTTGAAAAGAATATATATCCTGCTGTTTTGAGATGCAATGATCTTTAATTGTCTGTTAGGTCTGGTTTGTTTATCATATTATTCAAGCTCTCTGTTTATTTATTTTCTGTCCAGATGTTCTATACAATGCTGAGAGTTGTTTATTGAACTCTCCAACTATTATTGTAGAGACATCTATTTCTCCCTTCAGTTTTGCCATTGAGTGCCTCATGTATCTTGGGGCACCCAGGTTAGGTGCATATATATCTAGTATAGGTATTTCTTCTAGGTGAATTGCCCATTCTTTAAGACAGTTTTGCATTTAAAATCTATTTTGTGTGATATTAGTATCACTACTCCAGCCCTTTTTAAGTTACTATTTGCATAGGATATCTTTTTCTAACCTTTCATTTTTAACCTGGTTGTGTCCTTATGTCTGAGGTGAGTCTCTTGTAGATAGTATATAGATGGCTTATATTTTTTTATCCATTCTATCAGTCTATCTTTTAATTGGGGAGTTCAAGCCATTAATATTCAATGTTATTACTCTAAAGGCATTTCTTCATCCATTTTGTCCTTTGGCTTTCTGTTGTCATATCTTACTGTTGTCTGTCTTTTTACCCTTTAATTTACCCTTCTGAATAATCTTCATTTCTACATTCTTCTCCAAGTCTCTCACCCATGCTTTTTCCTTTCAGGCTGCAGCACTCTCTTTACTATCTCTTGTAATTCTAGTCTTTTGGTAACATATTCTATTAGTTTTTGTTTGTCTGTAAAGACTTTGAAATCATCCTCATTTTTGAAGTACAGTTTTGACAGACAGAGAATTCTTGGCTGGCAGCTTTTTTCTTTCAGATCCTTAAATATATCATACCACTTTCTTCTCACCTCCATTGTTTCTGATGAGAGATCACCACTTAATCTTAACAAGGTTCCTTTGTATATGATGTTTTGATTTTCTCTTGCTGCTTTCAGAGTTCTCTCTATCTCTGATATTTGTCATTCTGAATAATAAGTGTCTGGGAGTAGTTCCATTCAGATTTATTCTGTTTGGGGTCTGTTATCCTTCTTGGATATTGATATTTATGTCTTTCATAAGGGTTGGGAATTTTTTGGTCATTATTTCCTCAAATATTCTTTCTGCCCCTTTTCCATTGTCTTTTCCTTCTGGAACACTAATAATGCATTTGTTTGTGTGTCTCACATTGCCATTCAATTCCCTGAGACCTTGTTCCATTTTTTTCCATTCTTTTCTCTTTCTGTTCTCCTGTCTTTTACAGTTCAGATGTTCTGTCTTCAAAATCACTAATTCTGTCTTTGAGAAATTCAAATCTTCTCTTATGTGCCTCTAATATATTTTTAATCCCATTCATTGTGTCTTTCATTCCCATAAGGTCTGTTACTTTTCTTTGCAGTCTTTCAAATTGTTCTTTATGCTTACCCAGTGTCTTCCTTTTTTCCCTCTCTCTCTTTTTTAAAATTTATTTCACCTAATGTCTTTTTAATAGAGTTTATCTCTTTATATATATTTTCTTTCAATTCTTTGAATTGGTTTAGGAGAGTTCTGTGATTATCATTGATTGTCTTAAATCTTGTATCTCTTCAGGATATTTGATTTGTTCCTTTGGCTAGGCTGTCTCTTCCTGTTTCCTAGTATGGCTTGTGATTTTTTACTGATGTCTAGGTATTTGAATATGTTTGGTGAATTTACTCCGATGGCCAATTTTTCTCTCTTTCCTGTTGCTTTTTCCCCCACAGCTCTTCTTTGATATTTGTTTCAACTTTTTCTATGTCTTTAAAATTGTGCCACTTAAGTTATCAAAATCAAACCAGAGACTCACTAATATGGCACAGATTTTCTCCCAGGAGTTCAGATTAAGAGAGTCCTAGAAGCCGTTTTTCTTCATGCAATTTCCAGACTAGCCAGCAGATGGCACTCATCGACTTGCCTTTCCATGGAGGTGTTTCTTTCAAGCTCTGCTTTCCTGTGTTTTGGTCTGGTCAGAGTTGAGATTCAAAGCAGGCTCTGAAGAAAACCCCCTGACTTTCCCTCCCTTTCCCCTTGTAACAGCTGATAGGGAAGAAGATGCCTGTTATCTTCTCAGTCAGCTGCAGTGAACAAGGGTTTTTATCCCATCTTAATATCCTGGAGGTGGGGGAGGGGAGCCTTTCCCAGTCACCATGGGGGGTTGAAACTCATGTTTGTTGTTCAGGCTCTTCATCTTTCTGTCCCTCACCCTTCTGGGCATTTTGTAGCATTGTCCTGGTGTGCTGACCCCCAAAGCAGCTCTTGGACAGCATTTGGACCTTTCTCTGTTGTTTTTATGAGAGAGTTGAGTCCTGCTGCCTACTCCAATGCCATCTTCTTGGAACTCTCTACCTATTTTGAATATATTATGTGCTGCTTCAGTCATGGCTTCCTACTGGGTTATACCCAGCATGACTGACCCTTGGTGCACACCTTGACAACGTCACTGGTTTACCTCTCAGATGTTTTAAGTTGGTCAGGCCTGGTCAGTGGATGAACCTACAGACTAGAAAGCAGGAGATTGGGTGGGCTTAATTGACACAATTATATTTACTACAAAGCTATTGTCAAAAATATTTCCTACTGCAATCTCCATTATTTCAATTTGAAGGCCTGCTCCAATAAAAACCATTTTGTTGTCAGCATCAAAGTCCTCTGTATCAAAATCTGGCCCAATGGTGAATATTGGCAGTTTAATAAGATAAAGATGGCATATAAGCCTTTTTTAAAAATTGGAGTATAAATTTTAAGCTGTGTATCAATGTTAAATTTCTTTCTTTTTATTTTTACAAAAAACCCTCCCCCCTTCCTTTCCCCCTTGCCCCATTAAGCTCTAATCAGCTTTCTATTGCTGAGCATTTGCTATTTCTTCTACATCTCTTATATGTGATATCATACAATATTTGTTTGATTGTGCTTTGCTTATTTCACTGAGCATACTTTTTCAAAGTTCTTTCATGTTGCAGCATGTATCATAACTTCATTCTTTATTATGGCTGAATAATATTACATTGTATGTGTTTGTGTGTATCTGTGTATATATATGTATACATTTTATGTAGTATATATATATGTATACATTTTATGTAGTATATATTTTAATAGATAGATATCACATTTTGTTTATCCAACTTTTGACTATTGTGAATAATGCTACTATAAACCTTGGTGTATAAGTATGTAAGACCCACTCTTTTTTTTTACTATCTGTAGGTATATACCTAGAAGTGGAATTGCCAGGTTATATGGCAATTTATATTTAAATCTATGAGGAACTGCCATGTTGCTTTCCAAAGTGGCTGTGCCATTTTACATTCCCACAAATAATGCATGAGAGTTCCAATTCCTCCCCATCCTCTTCAGAACTTATTGTTTTCCATTCTTTAAATTATAGCCATCCTTGTGATAGTGAAGTGGTATCTCACTGTGGTTTTGCTTTGTATTTCTCTAATGGCTAGTGATGTTAAGCATTTTTTCATATGTTTATGGAAAGTAGTATATCTTCTTTGGAGAATATTTATTCAAGTCCTTTGCCCATTTTTAAATTGGCTAGTTTGTCTTTTTGTTGTTGCATTGTAAAAGTTCTTTATATATTCTGGATATTAAACCTGTATCTGATAATGGTTATGAATATTTCTTCCTTGTTTTGTTATGAGTATGTTTTTATGTGTAATATAGCAAATATCTTTGTTTTCTTCACTTTCTTATCCCATTATCATATGATGTAAATTGTATTAGCTTCAAATGTTGTAGTATTTAATTTATAGGATATCAAGTTTAAGAGTGAATATTACCGAAGAACCTGCACCCTATTTTGGGGAGAAAGAGTGCATTTCCAGTTGTATGCAGAATAGTTCAGTATTGTTAGGTGAAAATATGACTGTTATTGTTTTTATTTAGAGAATAAGTATGGTTTAAGGAGATGTGTATGGCTGCCAAGTTGACAAGGGGTGGACTGTGATGGTTAGGCTAAGCTAATGTGTCAACTGGGCTAAGTTTTGGTGTCTAGTTGTTTGGTCAAGCAAACACTGGCCTGATTGTTTCTGTGAAGATATTTCATGGATTTAAATCATCAGGAAGATGATTGCATCTATGGCTGATTACATCTAGAATCAACTGAGGAGATTGCCTTCAAAAATGAGAGAAGTCTCATCTAATCACTTGAAGGCTTTAAAAGGAGAAGTAATGATTTCATCAGTCAGGAGAGAGAACTTCCATCTTTTCTTCAGCCAGCCAGCTTCTCCTGGGGAATTCACTGAAAATCTTCATTGGAATTCCCAGCTTGTAGCCTACCCTGTGGAGTTTGGACTTGTGCATCCCCATAATCATGTGAGACAATTCTTATAAAAATCTCATAATCTTTACAGATATCTCCTGTCAGTTCCGTTTCCGTAGAGAACCCTAATACAGTTTTGGTACCAGGAGTGGTTCTTGAGAAACAGAATCTTGAGAATGAGAATTCCAAATTGGTTCTGAGGTTTTTGGAATTGGTTCTCTAGTCTGATTAGACACGAAGGCACTAATGACTCTATTTTCAATCATCAACATGGCAATGATAGTCCCTGGCATGATTTGACAATAGAAATATGCAAAATATCACCACTGGATATAGCTCCTCAAATGCTTATAAGAGGCAAGGCTCTGGTTGAGAGTGTTTTGGGCACCTTAACAGAGTTTTTGGGGGTTAAAAGGCATGATGATGTTCGCTCCTTGTTCCTAAATATGCTATATACAGTTATAAAAGAAAAAGATGCGCCCAAGGCTTCAAATTTGCAACATAAGTGCTACATGAAGAATGTGAAAGTTTCTGTGTGCTCTGAAAGAAAATTTTATTTTGTGTAGCTGCAGGCTTAAGAATTCTAAAAACTGGATGCAATGTCTCTATGTGCAAGTAGCTCAGTTACAATGTAAAGTAAATTTCCAAATTTGTAGGGTGTATCTTGTTAAAGTGAGGGCACTGATTGGAAAAGAATGGGATCCTGAAAATTAGGCATGGGGATATATGAGTTGATAATGATGACAGTGTGGGCATTGAAACCCTAGCTTCTGCTGAGTCTTTGTCAGATAAACCTGTAATGATCTGCCCTGAGGAAATAGCCTACTGACCTCTTGTCTGCCCAGTGCTTGGAGAGGGCAGGCCTCCCACCCTGTTATTCAGGAAGAGTGCTGCCACTCCAGTCTTCAGAGAGGGTGGAGCATATTCCTTGGGGATTGCAGAGTCTGGCCATCACCCCGATACTTGAAGAGGGTGGAAACTTCACCCCAGTGTTTGAGGAAAACATGGCCACTGCACAAGTACTGGAAAAGGGTGGGTTTGTCACTCTACCAGGCCCAGAGGACAAAATGTCTGTCAATAGATGACTCTCAGACCTTGAAATCTAATGGAGTATGCCTTGCAGGGTTTTGGAATTCTTTGGAACCAGTGACCCCTGCTTCCCTTCCAATATCTCCGTAAGGGAATGGGGATGTTTATACAATCCCTGTCCTTCCTTTGTATATTGGAAAAAGGTAACTCAGTCTCTAGGTTTTACAGTTGCACAGATGGAGGGGAGTTGTGCCTCAGGACAGACCACACCTATAACTAATTTTCATGAGACTTTGTATTTATTATCATCACTGAAATGAATTAAGGCTTTTGGGATATTGTGATGTGATGAATATATTTTCCATACAGAAATACATGTCTTTTGGGGGTTGATAGGATGGAGTGTGATGGTTTGAAGCTGTATGTACCTCAGAAAAACCATGTTCTTAAATCTTATCCATTCCTGTGGATATGAACCCACTGTAAGTAGGATGTTTTGATGATGTTACTTAAGTTAAGGTGTGACCCACCTCATTCAGAATGTGACTTAATCCTATTACTGGAGTCAGATATAAATGGCATGAATACAGGGAGAGAAAGAGAAAAGCACAGAAGCAAGAAGCTAAAAGCAAGGAAACCAGGAAGAGAAGGGAAAGACCAGTAGAGACCACCATGTGCCTTGCAATGTGGTAGAGGAACTCAGGCCTGCAGGCAGCCAGTCTTCAGGAGGAAAGCATTGCCTTGATGATGCCTTACTTTGGACATTTTCATAGCCTCCATACTGTAAGCTAATAAATTCCCGTTGTTTAAGCCGAACCATTTCATGGTATCTGCTTTAAGCAGCCTAGGAAACATAAACATATGTTCTGCAACAATTATTTTCTACTCTGTAGGTTGTCTTTTCCCTTTCTTGATAATTTTCTCCAATGCACAAACATTTTTAAGTTTGATGAAATCAAATTTATCTATTGTATCTTTTGTTGCTTATACTTTTGGTGTCATATCTAAAACTCCATATCTAAAGAAATGATATCAATGTTAAATAAGGATGCAAAAGTAGAATTTGAGGGAGCCACATTGGGGTGTAGAAAAACAACCTCTTATGAATATAAGGAAAGGGACAATGGCAGGAACAGCTTTTGGAAA
The DNA here is from genome assembly GCA_004027955.1 of Chaetophractus vellerosus. Lineage (NCBI taxonomy): Eukaryota > Metazoa > Chordata > Mammalia > Cingulata > Chlamyphoridae > Chaetophractus > Chaetophractus vellerosus. Next base: position 39,782 of record PVKH010000222.1, read on the forward strand.
GCTAAAGGCTAAACTGCAGGCAAACTCCCTGGTGGAGGGTATCAGACAGCTAACTGCAAAAGATCAAGAACCAGGAAGTGTCCAGGGTCAGGAGATGGAGAGGACAGGATAAGAATGAGCAAGTAGAAGCAGACCACATCTCAGTCACAGTTCTATTGCACAGCATGAGCCATAACTTAGAAAAATGGCCTGTCCAACAAGTATAAGTGCCAACAACAATAAAGAACTTAGTTCAGAAACTGATTTTTGTGTTATTGGGAATTTGCAAAATGCATCTTTTAAACTTTTGCTTTAAGAAGGCAAAAGTTCTATTCATTCTCCTAAAGTTCAGTTGTAAAAGCCAAATACTATACACATGGGAAGCCACAAAGCATACCATGAGTTCGATGCCTATTGTATAGGCATGAGAAAATTTTTAAATAAATATTATATGCCCCCTCTCTTAGATGACCTAAAGATTCATAGGAAGGCAGAAATATAAACCAATAATTATAATGAAATATGATAAACCAATATAGATGCAAAATCAACTATTCCAATATAACATTGAACATGTGAATTAAGAGACACTAACTGAATCTCATTTTTACTCTCTTTTCTACTGTTGAAGAATTCTTTATTGTTTAAGCATAAGATCCAAAATTATCATTATTGACCCCAAAACTCTTCATTATCTGGTTCCTGCCAATCTCTCCACTCCATCTCTTGCTACTAGGTTTTGCACCCTACACCCCAGCCATCATTATATACTTGAAATTCCCTGTGTCTTTGCAAGATTTGTTTCCTCCTCCACTGAGCATCACCTTGTCCAGATGGTTTTCCATGACTTACTCTCTTCCACTCCCATCCCTCAAACCAGGGTCAGTTAAGATCCTGTGTTTGAGTTTCTTTCATGCCAATAAATTAATAAATACCTTTGTCACATCACTTATTAATTCTGCATTGTGTCTGCTTGTCCAAAATAAACAATGAGCTACTTGTGGGAAGAACTTTCTTTTAACTTCTGTCGTCTAAAATAGCTGGTAAAATATAGATGCTCAATGTATGTTTATGGAATTAATAGCTGAAAAAGTGCAAAAGTTAATAAAGGTGTCACACTCATGGAGTCAAGAACTCCTAATTTTTGTCACCACTGTGACCAAAGTAGCTAGTTTAATGCTTCACTGATAGAAGGCACTCAAGAAGTCTTTGTTAATTAAATAAATGAACAGGTGAATGAATTCATAAGAACTGTCCTATTGAATTTACTATGAAATTATGAACTTTTCATCTGCATCTCTGACAGATATGAGGACCATAGCACAGTGTTTCTTTCTCAATGACCTGTGCCTATTCTGTCCCACCCAGTAACTAAAATACTGGGCAAAGAGACTAGGAAAAATCTAGATATTTAAAATCGATTAACACCTAAAACTTCTAAAACAGTAAAGTTTTAAAAATGATTAATCTTTCTGATTAGAAGTGAATTCCTACCCCCTTTTGATAGATATTTACATGCTCTGGTTTTCTAAATTCTGCAGCACAATTAGGGCCTACATTTTTAAAAGGGGGTGGGCAGAGAAAGCTCTCTAATATTCCAAATTTTCTAAGAATTTCAATAGATTTAAAAAAATTTTTTTTGAGATATAAACATTCTACGCAATTTACCCATTTGAAATGTACAATTTGGTGGTTTTTAGTATTTTCACAATGTTGTGCAATCATCATCAGTGTGTAATTTAATAACATTTCCATCATTCCAAAAAGAAAATCTTTACCCATTAGCAATAAATCCCCTACATCTAGCCATTGGAAACCACTAACATACTTTCTGTTTCTATGGATCCGACAATTCTGGTCATTTAATACAAAGAGAATCATACAATATGAAGCCTTTTGGGCATGACTTTTCATACATGACCTTTATCAGATTGAGTATGTTTCCTTGTATTCCTTGTATTCCTAGTTCATTGAGTGTTATTGTCAAGAATGGCTGTTGGGGTTCATGGGTTTATGTCTTGAGATGATCATATGGATTTTTCTACTTTTTCTACTGTTTTATTGATAGAGTGTATTACATTATTGATTTTTTGGGGTTTTAAACCAACTGCATTCTAGGGATTATCTCATTTAGTCGTGGTGTATAATCTTTTTATTATTATTATTTTTAAAGATACTTAGTTTATATAAATGTTACACAAAAGATATAGGGATTCTCTTATGCCACACTCCCCACATCTCCCACGCCCTCCCACATAAATATCCTTCATTAGTGTGGCACATTCATTGCAATTGATAAGCGCATCCTGGGGCTTTGCCATTAAGCATGAACCATAGTTCGCATTGTAGTCTACACTCTCTCCCACACAGTTCTGCATGTTATGTGATGATATAAAATGACCTATATCTGTAATTGCAACATCACTCAGGACGATTCCCAAGTTCCGAAAAAGCCCCGTGTTACGATTGCTTTTCTCTCTCCCTGCCCCTAGAGCCTCCAGTGGCCACTGGCTCCATATCAATGTTGTATTTTCTTCCATTGCTTGAATCACAATATGTGTGTAGTAGAATACCAGTAAGTCTACTCTAGTCCATAGCTCTTCCCCCCATCCTGAGGAGCCTGTTTTTGATGTTTTAAAAGTTTGAGGTTTCTTTATCCTCAAAAAAAAATTGTAAAAAGACATGACTAAGAGTCAGTACCTTATCAAATTTACTTTGTTCTTTGTATGTCCTTTTGTTGTGAAGGCATTAATCTGTCTTCAGCTAAATATGTTGACTACTTCTTTGATTATTTCTGATCTGTCTACTTTATCCTCTTCTGTTATGCATATATTGAATTTCCTGTACCTATCACCTCGTATTTTTTCCTCATGATTTTCACCTTGAAGCTGTTTTTGCTTGATTATCCTTCCAGGTGAACTTATGAATCATCTAAAAGCAAAATTTTCTGATAACAGATTGTCCTGTTTTTGTGGAAGGAATGTCTTTGCAAAACTTAAGTTATTTTGTATGTACTTTTTTTCTGACTCTCGCAGTGTTGTATAATATGACTGTTTCTTAGAGAAATATTCTCTGACTTCTCTAAAAAGTCCCCTTGTTTTCAAACGTAATTTTTATCTTTTCACCTTTGAAGTTTGAGATTGATTTCATTTCTAAATTTTAGTTTTTGACAAAGAGGAAAGCTTACATTTTCCATGTTTCTAATCTTTCCATTTCCAGAGGAGTGTGAGTGTGCTGCTATGGAAGGAAGCCGTGCAGCAGGGACTTCAGCTCAGGGCTCAGAGGTTTGACTCACTCAGTGCTAATCCCATCCCACCTCTCCTGTTGCATGTTCCTTTAGCAATGCCCCGGTATCATTGAGGGGATTGAGCTTTCTTTCCCTGCAATTCTTCTGTGGATCATACTTGTCTCTAGCCTCTGTATGTACCCCTAAGCTTCCAAGTGTCTATAATAGGTCATATATATAATTGTCCTAAGAAATAGGGAGAGGGTCACCGGTAGCCTCAGCCTGACAATTAGATGTAGATGTTTAATAAGCATTGCAAACTAAACATGTGCAAAACCTCTATTTTTACTCTCCAGACCAGCTTATCATACTCTTCTTCATTGAAGTAAATGGAAACTCCATTTACTCAATTTCTCAGAGTTACAATCCTCTTGACTTCTCCATTTTTTTCCTGTCTTATACCCAATCCATTGGAAATTCTGTTGGTTCTGTCTTCAAAATATATCCAAAATGCAGCCACTTCTCACCACCTCCAGTTTTATCAACCTGGTACAATATACCTTTTATTTGGGATTATTATATT
>PVKH010000223.1:0-25649 GCA_004027955.1 Chaetophractus vellerosus
TCCGTGGCAGCTTTTTGCCCTGCCCACGGCGGCTCCGGCCCGCCCATGGCGGCTTCCATTCTCAAGGCGGTCTGCCCGCTAGGAGAGGTCCCCGGGAACCGAACCCAGGGCCTCCCATGTGGTTTCCCAGCGAGCTCTTTATCCACTGAGCTATCTAGCCGGGCCCCGTAGTAAGCTCTTGAATCAGATTGTTAGAATACAAAAATGGCCCCACCACTGCCTGTGGGAATTTGGACAAGTTATTAAAACTCTATAATTCTGTTTCCTAATATATAAAAAGGGGATACCAGTGCTAAAACATTCAGAGAGGCATTTTGAAGATTTAATGCCACTGAATTGTACACTTAAAAATGGTTAAAATGGCAAATTTTGTGTTTTATATAAGTTACCACAATAATTTGTTTAAAAAGCTATTGAATAAGAACTATTAGTACAAAGCTGGGAAATTAATAAAAATAATAAATTGTATTTATTATTATCAAATCTATGGATAATATAAATGAAATAATGTAGATGGTGTTAGATGGCACATGGCCCTTTGCTTCTTATGCAATTTAATATTTTGATATATCCTGCCCACTTGCATAGACTTGCAGAGAGGGTTACCATTCTGAGATTTAGCATATTAAAAAATGGATCTACTGCTGTTAGGATTTCAAGAGATTCATAAATCTGAATATACCAGCAGTGATCACCAGGAATCTGAGAAAAAATCAGTAGAAGACAAAAGGATCAAGATGAGCTAACAGACCAACTGACTCAGTATGAAAGAAAAACAATAAAGGAAAAGAAAGGTTAAGAATTTCTGAGATTTGAAGCTATGCTAATATATAATATTGCAGTGAGAAACATCAACCTTTAAGCAAGAAACATTTCTTAGCTGTTAACATAGCATTGCCTAAATAAAATGACTCAGTAGCTAGTCTAACGAAAATATGCATGGGGTGTGAAAACAATATGCATGAACAAAGTTTCTCTTCTTATTTTGGTGAGTAATCAATAGATTCCATTTTATAGTTGATAAATCAAGTAAGAGGTTGTAGGCAGATTATTTAGAATTGTCAAACTATGTATATTTCCAAGACTTATTGTGAGAATATTTTTAGTTCAATATGCCTCCTGCCTCTAGGAAGCTATTTATTTTGCCTCTGAAATTTTTATCATCTCCTCCACAACACAAACTTTTAGTTCCTTCTCAAAGTATTCATGCAAAATCTTCTTTTGAAGCTCCTTTTTAAAGTTTCAGTGACCTACACATACATTAACAAATGAATATAAAATTGACTTTTACCAGTCTGTAAAATTATTTCCCCAATTGCAAATGAGGTTTTTTGTTGTTGTTGTTTGTTTGTTTGTTTTGTTTTGTTTGCGGGTCATAGGTAGTTTTCACTCATTCAAAAAACATTTCAGTGCCTGCTATATGCCTGGCACTTTTCTAAGCAATGGTGATAGTGCAATGAAAAAAAGTAAGCCATGATCCCTTGTGTTGCTTATATTCCAATATGGGTGATAAAAAACAAAGTTCACAATAAGAAATAAGAGGATTATTCTCTGAAGATTATGATATGGGGTTACAAGAATTATTAGAGTTATTGGGATGGAGAACCTCCTTAAATGGATATTAATAAGGTTCCCTCTGAGGTCGTGGCAGGATAAAACAAATCTGAATGGTGAGACATAATCAGTAGGGCAAAAAGCTACAGGAAGAGGGTTCAACAGAGAGAAAACAGCAGATGCAAAAGGTCTGAGACCACAGCCTTGGTGGTTAATGACAGAAAATGATGGGAGTTTAGTGAATGAAATAACAGCTGTATGAGATGAAGTCAAAGAAAGAGGTTCCCTAGATAATCACTGGATTGAAAGGATGTGGTGAATTATAACTGAGGAAATAGGCTGATTTGGATTTTCAGAAGACCACCTAGGCTACACAGTGAAAAGTACAATGTGGGGTGTAAGAGTAGAAGCCAGATAACTGGAAGGGAGGCTAATTGAGGTAAGAGATGATGGTGCTTTGGACTGAAGTGATATTAGTGGTGTTAGTGAGAAGTAGTCAGTGATAAAATTAGAGGAAAGCCAACAGAACATGTCTTTCATTTATCTATTGACTTATCAATATTACATTCTTATGCAGAGAAAGTAATTATGTTGTCATTTACAATACAAGAAAGAAAAATATAAAATACTTTAAACCAAGGCATTCATTTGGACTCAATTTGTGTGTGGTTTCTATACAAAAAATGTAAAATTAAGTTTTAGAGGGTAAAGAATTCTTGGCTATTAGGACTTCCCAGATCAAATGCAAACATGTATTTGTTTCATTCTTTGTCTGATATATTGAATTATTTTTTTCCAAAGATGGTAGTCCTTTGAATTAAAAAAAAATTGAAAGCAATAATATTGGTAACAAAGAAATAGGTACAAACATATTTCAAGTAATTTTCCTGAATTATTAAGGATGTGAGTGCTTTGAAAAAAATTTGATGTTTATTGACATATGCAGTGTTTTAGTCAGCCACAGGTGTGCCTTTTGAAATACACCAAAGATTGGTCTTTATAAAGGGTATTTATTTGGGGTAGATGCTTACAGTTACCAGGCCACAAAGCATAAGTTTCTTCTCATACCAAAGTCCACGTGTTGGAGCAATATGGCTGCCGACGTCTGCTAGGGCTCAGGCCTTTGGGTTCCTCTCCTGCCAGGGCTGCGTTTCTCTCCGGGCTTAGCTTCTGTTTCCTCCACAAGTTCAGCTGTAGACCATGAGTCTCTCTATGCGTTGCATCTCTCCACAAGGCCAGCTGTAGACTATCCGGCAATCGGCTCACTCCAACATCAGAACTGCTTCTCAAATCTGCTTCTCTCCAATTCTCTGTTTGGCTTTTTAAACTTGAGACCACACCCACCGAGGGGTGGAGCTTAATGCCCTACTCACTGCAGCCCAGTCAATGCCCTAATCATAAACCAATCATGCCCAGATGAACAGATGAGTTTACAAGCATAATCCAATTTATATTTTTGGAATTCACAATTAAACAAAACTGTCAAACCGTTACATGCAGTATTAACTGATAAATCAGGAAAAATCGAATATTTTTACTACCAGCAGCCATCGTCTTACAAAGAGAACATTTTCTAATGTATGTGTGAAATGATCTTTGAGAATGCGGAACAATTATTTTCTCATAATACAAGTCTGGTCAGCACATCAAAGTGTTTTGTTTTGTTTTGTTTTGAGCTCATGAATAGATTTTAAATGAAATGCTAATAGCACTCATATAGGTAATCTAGAATCTCCTGTAACTTTCTGTGAGTTTGATGAAATCAGAGTCTGTGCTTTATTGTGTGGTTTATCAGCACTTTCTGAGAGTACCTTCCAGGGTGCAAACACTCAACTATTGGTTGAAAGGAAATGCATTGATCTACATTTACTCATTGTTCATAGCATTGTTTCTATTGATAAATACACCGGAAGTTCTAACAATTTACCTAAGGACCAAGACAACTGTCAGTATCTGCCTTCTTGGTTTTACTCAACTAAATCCACTAAGCTTTGTCATTGCTACACAATTCTTGAATCAAATTAGACTAAACCTGGCTGTGTGCTAAGAACTTAGACATGTGGAATCCAAGGGCATCCTTCATGCAGACTCTGTATTTTGTTTGCATAAAGAATACCCTTATATTGCAGCTTTCTTTTCATTAATTTTTATGCTTGGCCCTGTAAGGACCACTTGTAAGAGATACCCCCACCCAACTTTTGTCTTCCTCTGATAGGCCCTGTTAAGCTAATCTTAGACTTGCTGCAATAACCAACCCACTAAAAAATAGAGTGCAGTTAGTAGCTGCAGCCAGAAGCTAACTGCAAAATCTAGATTCCCACAAACTGACTTTCCAGGTGTTAGCAGACTCAATAGGGTAATAGAACGAACTAAGCAGAACTTTAACTCATTATGATAGTAAACTCTCTACCTTTGGGTGGGATTTAGACACCATTTTCTGTACATGCAATCTATGACCAGTGTGTTAGAGCATTTAGTGCTCTAGAGCATGCACAAGATGCAAACCTTCCCCACCTGTCAATCTTATAACACAACTGTTTGAACTCCTCCCCTACACAAGCCAATATAACACCGCTGCTTCTGCTTTTTAGGGAGGCCGATTTCAGACTTTGTCTCCAGATCTCCGTTTGCTTAACAAACTCTCCCTTGCATGGTCAAACTTGATGTGTATCCCAATTCTCTGTGCCAGGCAAAAAGAGCCCAAGCAACTCTCATGGTTCCCCTTCAGCTCAAGTCATATAATCCTGAATTCTCAGATTCATAATACTGTAACAATATGTCATATTTTGTTCCACTCTCACCTTCTCTAACCATAGGACAAGAATAATTTTCTAGATCCTGCTTCACTTGGTAGTGTTCTCTGTCACCCTAATTCTTACTAGATAGAGTTCCATATCTCAGAACCACAACACCCAATACTGACCATCACCACTCTTTCTGACACATTTGAATATTGGTGTTTGCCCAGACTGATCCTGAATTTTCATGTCTTTGGGAAATGGAAAGTAAGCAGACCAAACTCCTCATGGTTCCATTATTCCTAAATTCTTAATTTTCCTGTGAAAATTTATAAATTCTTAGATCTACTCCTGCAAGTATTGATACTGTTCCACAAATTGTGGTAGTAATTTCAAAGGAGGTATTTATTTTGGGCTCCAGTGGTATAGAATTTGATGTCAGCATAACTGAATTTACTGTTCAACATATATAGTATAGGTACTAAATCTTTAAGTAAATATTTTTCAAATTTTACTGTGCATATTATTTCAACAGGGATGCTTAGTGGAAATATATTACCAGACCCTCTCCCAGGGATGAAGATTTGGTAGAATCATTCAGTCTAAGAGTTTGCATTTTTAAAAGAAAACCAAAGGATTCTGATGCAGGTGAAAATATGCCATAGGCTCAAATACACCACTCAGTTCTTAGGTATTCTAAACTGGGGAACAATTTTCAGTCACTATCATTTGGGCAGTTAAGTTTTAGATTCATAATCATCTCACTGCTTTTCCCATAAGTCTATTTCTTCAATTCTAAATGTATTTGTTATTTAAAAAATATCTTTCCACTGATCTAGATTTAAGCAAATGTGTCCACAATTTAAGATAAACACTTTAAGGAAATCCGATTTTCTCTCTTGCTTCATATATACTCCATTATTTCTAGAACATTAGGTCCTTTGCATGTTTATGATTAATTATAACTAAATATTTAAACTTGGAAATTGAGCCAATGAAAATGATGTTCCAATCAACTGATAAATTAAGCCCACATGCACTCAATATTTTATTCTCCAACATGATTCACAGCCTTTCAACAGAAAACAAATACAGTCGTTTTCTTCCAAGTTAACATATACTATTAGCATAATGAATAATAACATTCATGCAGGGTATCACCAGAAACGTGGATAATTATTTAAGCATAGGAACAAATAATCACTTGCATATATAAAGGAGGAATGAAAAATGCAGCAGCAGCAACAAAAGCAACTCAAAATCTTGATTCTTTTACATAAATAGCTTGGTTAAACCGTATCTATTAAGAAATCTTTTTCAAATATTGATGCTAAAGTAAATTGAATTAATGAGTTCAGAGTTTAGATAGAAAGGAATACTTTTGAATTTTCAATATAGCTTAGATAAATTTGCTTCCAGGGCACTATAACTATTCCAGTTGTTATTTACAATTAATGGTAGTTGTTTATATCCTCATTTTATCAATATACATCTACCCAGACTCATAAAACACAAATTCTGGCATAATTTAGAAATATTTTTAAATGCTTAGATTCAAAGTAGCACTTGAAGATTTCCACCTTCAATATCTTCTTGCTCCTCATTATTAGCTTACACAAACCTGGATATTTGTGGTAGGGTTTAGCTTTCAGAAGAACACTACATAGAATATAAATACCTGCTATGTTTTGCAAGCATCGATTTATTGATAGTCAATTAATATATTACAATTGGAACCAATAGTGTTCTTTAGTTAATATTCACAACATGTGATTTGGTAATTTTCTAATGTTTTCCCAATTCCTTAACATTGAACCATTAGTAAAACCCATCATTTCTTGTGAGGGAGGGAAATTATACCACATGTGGGAATATAATTTTTACTGTCCCCAAAATTTCTCTTACTTCAATTTCTTTAGGTCTGTTGGTTTTACATTTGAACTTAGATACTGTTATAAAAGCAGTTAATTTTTAAAAACACACAATTAGAAATTAATGACACAGGAAATAGTCCTGACATTTGAGTGCTTCTCCCTTGGAATTTCAAGTTGGTATTTCCTTCATACTAGATTTACTGTATTTATGCTTTACCAAGCAACACTCTAACCACAATAAAAGTTATGAACCAGATGTCAGCTTACTGGCAACAAGAAATTTAATGTGTCTCATGTGACACTGCAATATGGTGCCAAATGGATGCCAATGCAATGTTGTCAACAGGGGATCAATTTTTATAGAGTTTTTACTACAAATTATCACACAATTTTTTAAATGAACTTAAACTATTGTAGTCCATTGAAAAATCTTGTGATAAATGAGAAGTTTGTTCTTCTGCCACATTAAAAGTACTGGGAATGATGTAAAATTCATCAAAATTAAGCAGTGGAATGTTCATTTGAAAAAAATGCATTTTTATTATTATAGTTCCAACTGTGCAACAGTTTCTAAAGAAAGCCCAAGCCACTATTAAAAACAGAACAAAAGAATAACATACATATAAACTGTTTCTGTGTTTCATGACAAATAGTAAGACTCGGCCAACAATATTAAAAAATTAAGATTTTTCCTTCCCAATGTACAGGGAGCTAAGCTTTCTCAATATTTATGAAATACTTCTTGTATTTTCCAGGAATTCTGAATGTACATATAGCAAAAATATCAGGAAACTGTAAATAATTGGTTTTGAATATATATGTCAAAGGTCTTGAAACCTATTCTGGCTAAATATCAGTGGAACTGTTTGTAAATGATACAATCCCCCTCCCCCTACACACACAAACACACACACAAAGTTACAATTTTACTGAAGAATTTAAGAAACACAGATTTTAATGAAGGAAAAGGATCACATTTGGGAGAAATTCAGGAACTAGGACAGTTTTAAAGCAAAGAAGAGGGTAGAGAAACCATCATAGTTTAACATGAACATTCCCATCTTGATGCTGTCCCTGCTAGCATATCAATATGAAATGACCCTCTCATACCTTACCATAACGGAATCATAACAATCATTTTATCTTGAACCCACTAGCTCCGTATTCAGAGTTCTTGTCAGAACTTTATTATTAGCAAAATATAAGTCATGTATACAAGCCTATATTACTAGGCATTTGGGAAATGAAGATTCTTCCTACTTCAACATCCATGGTAGCAGTTGGTATACTATTTCCCAAAAACCTCATGGACAATGGTGATGGTGGATTCTGGAAAGCCAGGAAAACAACAAAATAGTTATATCTATTGTAAGGTGGACTAGTTATAAAAAGAAAAGGGCAAAAATAGTAGAGATGAATTTTTATTGAGGTGAAATGCATATAATATAAAATTAACTATTTTAAAGTGGAATTTTTGTACATTCACAATGTTGTTCAACCACCACCTTTATCTACTTACAAAATCTTTTCATCACCCTAAAGAAAACCCCTTACTCATCAACCAGTCACATCCCATATTTCATCCCCCTACAGCAGCTGACAGCTATCAATCTGCATTCTATTTCTATGTATTTGCATATTTTGGAAATTTCATATAAATGGGATTGTACAATATGTGACCTTTGTGTCTTACATCTTTTACTTAGTGTAATATTTTGAAATTCATCCATTTGGTAGCAAGTATCAGTAATTCATTCCTTTTTATGGCTGAATCATATCCTACTCTCTGTATATGTCACAATTCATTTATTCATTCATCCATTGAACCATTGAACTATTTGTGTTATTTCCACCTTTTGGCTATTGTGAATAGTTCTGCTATAAACAAATATTTACAAGCATTTGAGTCCTCATTTTCAATTCATTTATGTATATACCTAGGAATGGAATCTGTCATATGGTACTTCTACATTTAACTTTTTGAGGAAATGCCAGACTAAGTTTTCTAGAGTAGCTGAACCATTTTCCAACCAATAATGCATGAGTCCAATTTCTCCATATCCTTACCAACACTTGTTATTTTCTGTTTTTTTAATTATGTGCCCATTAACAAAGATTTATCATTACTTTTTATGCAATTATCTTTTTAATTTTTTTTATTTTTAAGGAAGCATTAGATTGCATAAATGTTACATAAAAAATATAGGGGATTACCATATCCTTTACCCCCTATCCCTCCCACACTTTTCCATATTAACTACATCTTTCATTAGCATGGTATACTTGTTACAATTGATGAACACATACTTGACGCATTGTACTAATCATGGGCTATAGTTTACACTTTGCCCCACAAAATTTTATAGGTTTTGACAAAATGTGTAATGTCTTGTTTCCACCATTGCAATGCCATGCAAGGCAATTCCAATGTCCCCAAAATGCCCCTATCTTGCACCTATTCCTCCCTTTCCCTCCCTTCAGAACCTCTGGTGGCCACTGCTTTTATATCAATGATACAAGTTCTTCCATTTCTAGAACAATAATATCTACTTTAGTCCATAGTTGCTTCCCCCCCTTATGTTTGTTTGTTCTTCAGTCTTGAGGATTTTGGGATGGTGATGCCCACATTGCTTCCACATGAGGGTGCTTAGATCCCATTGGGAAGATGGAGGGAACTGTATTGTTTGCAGTTGCAGACAATCTACTTTCTGGGATGGGTGTTGTTGATCATCATCCTTTAGTTTGTTGTCCTGGGTATGCCCAATGAATTGGAAAATAGGTATTGCAACTCTGCTGAGAGTCAGGACTCAACTGGCATATGAACAGACTGAAGATTTAAGTCTTTGGGACATTTATTTAATAGGTATAGTGCCATTTATAGGTTCAAATAAAAGGGGCAGAAGAGCCATGTGTAAGAAAATTATAAATGAGTCTAACTTTGATACATTGGGGAGTATATATTCCAAAGTAAGGTCCACTGACATGGTGCCAAATTCCTGAGATTGTCTGCCCTACCTATAGTGTCTAGATGTCTCTAGAGCCCTTAGGAGCCCAGCTATTTGAGGCACTGTTTACTGTGGCAGTCAATGAGATACTGCTGAGACATGCATAAGCATAACCTCTGGAATAATTTCGCAACTCACTTGGAAACTTCTTAGCCATAAAAATTTATTTGTATTTCCTATTTCCCCCTTTTAGTCAAAAGTCATTTTCCAGATTCATCACTAGTAAGTACTTGGTAATATCTCTCAGTGCCAGGGAAGCTCACTCCAGAGTCATGTCCCATGCCAGGGGGAAGGCAATGCATTATTTGCTGAGTTTGGCTTAGAACAAGGCCACATTTGAGCAACAAGGAGGTTTTTAGGAGGTAACTCTTAGGCAATATGTAATACTAGGCTGAGTTTCAATTACACAAGAACAAGTTTCATAAATACAAACACAAATATCAAGGGCCTGGTGTAATGGTCTGTCCTCCTTTTCTAGGCACTGGCCATGTACTCAGGGGATTCTTTCTGCTCTGTTAGAGAATATAACTGAACATCCCAGGAGGGGAATTAAATATTCTTTTGATTATTTTGTGAGTCTCCACCAACCAAGACAATGCCCTATGTCCACAACATATTTATATGCCATAGAGGCATGCCTCATTTGCACACATCCTCCCATCACTGATACCACAGCAGTGACCCTCCCCTGTCACAGTTGTGACCTTTCTGTGACCCAAAGCTCCCCCAAACCAAAACCAAAAAAAATAAATAAAAACAATAAGAAAATAAGATACTACTACTAATAAAAAATAACATAAAATACAAAAATAAAAAATGATAAAATTTTAAAAAATTCATTGTGTCTTTCATGACTATAAAACCTGTTATCTTTTATGTACAATGACAATTTCTTCCGTATTCTGCCTTTTTTTCCACTTTATCTTCAAAGAAGATTTATGTTACAGAAAAGTCATATAGAAATTATAGGGGATACCCCCATAACCACACCCCTCCCACTCTCCCACTCTCCCTTATTAATAACATTTTACATGTGTATGGTAAATTTGTTAAAATTGATGTACAAATATTGAAGCATTGCTACTAATCATGGTCAATGGTTTACATTATTGTTTACATTTTGATTGTACACTTTAACAGGTTCTGACAAAATGTAGAATTACCTGGAACTGTCATTGCAAGATCATGCAGAACAATTCCAATGCCCTAAAAATGACTTATGTTCAATCTATTCTATTCTTCCTTCCCCTTCCCGTAGTGGAACCTATGGTAAACACTAAGTTACAATTTTTGAAGAGTAAAGTTCATAGTTACATGCAATAATATTGATAGCTTAACATATTTGTCTATTTTCTTTTATTAGGCACTGTGTATCTTCTTGAGAGATTCTTGTCCCTCTAATTGACAACACAGCAGGACTCCCCAGGATCGCTGTTAAATATTTTCTTGTTTATTTTGTGGGTCTCCACCCACTAAGATAACATGCTGTGATAAGATGAAAACTTTCATATTCTATAGAAACATGCCTCAGGTGTGCCCTGTCTCACATTTCTGCCCCCCCTTGTCTTGCACCAGTAATCTTCCCAAGTCATACTTGCCAAAAGAACATTCCCACCATTGTAGTTCTAACCACAGACCTGCAATTCCCCAGATTTCTGCAATTTTTTTAAACATAATGAGAAACAAAAAATAAGGAGGTAGAAACAAAATAGTATAATACTGTCTTTTATAGTTACCTAATAGTTGCCTTTACCAGGGTTCTTTTTTATTGTATGCTTTCTAATTACCATGTAATGCATTTTCATTTCAACAGGAAGTATTCCTTTTTTTATTTCTTGCAGTGCAGGTCTACAAGCAATGAATTCCCTCAGCTTTTTTTTTTTTATCTTGGAATGTATTAATATCTCCATTATTATTGAAGGAAGGTTTTTCTAGATATAGAATTCTTGGTTGATAATATTTGCTTTCAGTAGTTTAAATATGCCATCCCAGGGCCTTCCAGGTCCTGGATTTCAATGATAAATCAGCTGTTAACCTTACTGATCATTTCTTGTATATTGAGGGAAAACTCCTTTCTTTCTACTTTCAAGATTCATTGTCTTTGTCTTTCTACAGTCTGATTATAATGTGCCTCAGTGTAACTCTTTTTGAGCTTCAAGTACTTGAAGTCCATTGAGCTTCTTGGATATGTAACTTGATGTCTTTCACCAAATTTTGTAAGTTTTCAGTGATTCTTTTGTCAAATATTCTCTCTGCTCCTTCCTCTCTCCTCTGCTTCTGGGACTCCCATAATACAATGGTAATACACTGTGCGCTATCCCCCAAGTCTCTTATACTCTTGAATTTTCGTCATTCTTTTTTTTTTTTTTCATTCTTCTCCTAAGATTGGATTCTTTCAACTGTCCCATCATCAAGTTCACTGATTCTTTCTTTTGTCTACTCAAACCTATGGTTGTACCCAGGCAGTGAAATTTTCATTTCATTCATGTAAGGTTTTAGCTCTAGAACTTCAATTTGGTTCCTTTATATAACATGTATATCTTCATTCCTTTTCCTAACTGTTCTAACTTCCTTCTCCTGATTTATTTTATTTCTTTGTCTATGTTTTCTTCTACTGTTTGAGCATATTTAAGACAATTGATTTAAAGTCTTTATCTAGTTAGTTCTCCAGGATGGTTTCTCTACATTTCTTTTTTTTTCCCCAGTGAATGGGTCATACCTTCCTGTTTCTTTGTATACTTTGGATTTTTTTGTTGTTGTTGAAAGCATCACATACTGAATATTATAATGTGGTAACTCTATAAATTAGATTTTCTCCCATCCCAATGGCATGTTCTTGTTTCCTGTTGAGGGTGCAGTCATCTATTTGTTTAATGATTTTTCAAAACTATTTTTTAGACTGTGATCCTGTCATTTATGATCACTGTAGTCACCTACATTATTTGCCAGTCAGCAAGTGATCTGAAAGAGATTTCCTTAAATACCTGCATTGAAAAAAACAAAGAAATAAGCAAAATTCTTTTCAGTTTGGCTCTGAGCAGGGGCACTCTTTCAATGTTTAGCCAAGTCAGCAATAACTCTGTATTAGACTCACCTGTTGATTGTATAGAGCTCCAAACCATCTGGTAGTCCAAGCCTAAAGCCCTCTCTGGTATATTCTGAGCATATGTTTGTCCCTGGGCATGTGTGTTTCATTCTGTATTCCTTAGTATTATTTATATAATTTTTAAGTCCTTGTTTACATAATTATTGTCATCCTCAGCTTACTCCTTCCCAGACTTTTTGTAATAGAAGCAGTGCATAAGATCACAATAGAAGAGAGCATATCAAGTCATGCACCAATATTCAAGATCCTGCTTCAAACAGTATTGAAGAGAATGATATGTTCCTCCCTGAAGATGGTCTTGTTCTGATATATACCAGACCTGTAGAAATGGTTCTCTTCTAAAGGATGCTACAGATAAATTGGATGTCTTGCTTTTATCTCTGAGAATCAAATTGACCAGTAACAACTCCAGTGTCTTCAACATCCAAGATAACACACCAGTGGACTGTGGCATACAATGGTACCTTTTCTAGTGGACTTGCAGGAAATGAAATGTCCTTGGCTGGGAAGTAGGGTGTGGCCATTTGAAATTCTTTTAAAAATCCCTAAAAGAGGAAGTTTTTTTTTTTTAAAAACTAATCCATTCCTGTGGGTGTAAGACCTTTACAATTGGTCATCAGGGAGGCAAGACTCACATTGTGTCTCTGCCCTCTTGCTGGGTCTGATGTAAACGGAGATGCACAGGAAAAGAAAGCTCTGCTGTTTTGACTTGGTCATATTAGAGAGAGCACTTCAGGCTTGCCTATAGATTCAGAAAGGCAGACAAGCCCCTGAGAAGCTCAAAAAGCTGAGGCCCAGGGAGAGATGAACCATATACCTGATAACTTGCAGCTGAATTTGGGAAGAAGGCAGAGCAGCCGAGACTGATAGAAGAGGTCTGGAAAGAGACAAGTCCTATGCCTGGGTGCCTACAGCTAATCTTCAGTAGATGGGAGATCCTAGAGGGGAAGGCAAAGACTTCAGCAGAGATCGGTGGCCATCTTGCCTCACCACATGATACTAGACAACAATATCAACAGTAGCTGACTTTGATGAAAAAGCACCTCTGATGGTGCCTTGATTTGGATATTTCACAGTCTCAGAAATATAAGGTTTAACCCCAAATAAATCCCCTTTATAAAAGCCAGTCCATTTCTTGTATTTTGCATTGTAAACCCTTTGGCAAATTAAAACAGAGGACTATAATAATAAAGAGGTAATCTTGCCCATTTCTCCCTCAGCACCATTATTGGTGAATGTTGGCCAAGTCTCAGCACTGCTCTGACTTTGAGGGAAGATGCCATCTTGAAGCAGAAGTGTTTACTAACAACTGAGCTCCAAGGGCTTGCTCCCTCCCCATCTGTAACTGGAATGTCAGGCACTCCCCAACAGTTTGTCCTTCCAGTTTCAACTGGGAGATGTTAGATTCAGGAGCTTTTCCTTGTCTTGTAGGTAAAACAATCTTCTTTGATTGGACTTCAGCTCCATTTAAAAAAAAATAGTTTTATTTTCTGTTTAATTGGAAAGATTTGACCACAGTGCAATTCCACCAAATAAGGGTGTCTAGTCTTTTATTTTCTATAATTTTATTAAAGTTGTAGAGTTGAAGAGTTAAAAAAAAGAATGTGAGAATTACATATCTTTATATTTTTGACACATTCTGTCCAGGAAGTTATTCAAGAAAGAGGGAGTGGAAACAAAGGCAATTCACTGTGCTGCTCCCTTGGGGAACCACCAGACAGGTCAAAATGCACAACCTCGATATTCTGAGAACTTAGTGTTTATTGCCCCCACCAATACAGGAATGTGGGCTGCCATCACCATCGTCACCACTGGGCTGAAAAATGGAGATTAGTAAACAAGTAAGCAAAAATGTCACAAAGATTTCCTACCAAAATTTAGCAAACTCTTTCTTCATTAACCATTCCCACTTACCACTGGTTGCTGTGAGTCTTTTATTAGATTCCAGAATTCCAAAACATTGATTCTGTCAGTTTTATTCAGACTAACTGCTTCAGTGTGAGACTAATACATGGGGCTCTATACTGCCATTTCTCATGATATCTCTCTAGATGAAATTTTTTATCATTTCCAAAATTATATTTCATTGGGACGTGTATTCAGCATAGATAAAATCCATATTATATCATCACACACGTATTCAGCTCCATGTAGGCATTACCATCCAGAATCATCACTCTTATAACCATTGCTTATTCTTTGCCTTTTATTCTAATATGGTGCACCAAACCCTCTCATGTATTTAAAAAAAGTATTGAGTATGCATTATGCCTTAGGTAGTGTGATAAGTACTGCAGAGAAAATCTCATCCCTGTCATCAGTGAACTCACAATTTCATATAGAGACAAACAATAAATTTATATATCTCAGGGTGCTACCTGAAGAATGACTTTATGTAGGGAGAGACTGGTGAAAAGAAGACCACTATAGATGTCTAATATATAAAATCTAGTTTATAATGCTTTTGAAAAAATAAATAGCACCACTATATTTTCTACTCATTTACCTTATTATTTAATATAGGTATTAAGTAAAGACTCTGAATTTCTCCTACTGTAAAATCCAAATCATTAAATAAATGCTCTTCTCAACACAGTGGCCTAATGTAGCAGATTTTTTTCTCCTCTTTAAAGATTAAGCCACAGAATCATTAACAATTTAATTTTGTAACAGTTATTAATAGCAGAAGTATTTCAACAAATCATTTCTTAAGATTTGTTCCATAGCAAGTTCAATTAAGACAGATTTCTATGAATAGAATATTGTATTTTATAGCTTTTAAAAAGGTCACCTTTGACCAAGATAACAAATGCTCTGCATAGAAATGCTGATACTTTTAAATCAATATATATTTTTTTACTTTCAAATATCTAAGTACAGAGATGTTTAAATTAAAATTAAATCTTTATTATAATTCAAAGCTAAACCAAGGTTACAGATTTTATTTTCAAGACACATTGCATTTAGCTTTCATTATACGTTATAATTTGAGAAATAAATGACTAATAGACATCCCAGACTAAAAAAATAAAATTCTTCACAGAGTGCTGTCATTTATCTGTCTCTTACCAGTAAAGAACTCCATTTTTGAGTGAAGAAATTTATAATATGACACGCCGAAATAGCTGGCATAAATATAGCTCCCATTGTATTTAGATGTCATATGTTCTGGAATTTTCAATTTATCTTGACAGTTACTGTAGATGATATGAACAAGCAGTCTTGAGGGGAAAATCGGTGCAAGAGTCTGTCTATGTAAAAAGTAATAAAAGCTTTACTTGGGGAATAGTGGTCTGAACTATTGAATCTCTCAATTCTGGTTCAAGGACATAACTGCTTTTTGTTTGTTTTCTTTTGTTATTTCCACCCCCCTTATCCAGTCTAGATATTTGACTCATGTTCTTTGAACCATCTTTACCTCTTAATAAACATTTTTCCAATAGGAAGTAATTAAGTTCATATTTACTATTTGGTGGAGAAAAGAGAACCTATGTATGCAAAACAAACTACAGTTTTATTCTTAAAGACTGTTCCTTCACGGGTAAGGAAAATGTTTGAATATAGTGGTTTGTTTGTTTTTGTTGTTGAATATTAGTCCAAGGTGACAATCCTTCCTTAATCATAGTACATATATCAACATCCTAAAAATAAAAGATTTCACTTAACCATTATTGTCTATCTTCCGTAGTTATGTTTATGCTGCATTATAAATTTATAAATGTGTATCATGGTCATGGAAAAACATATTCTGTCAGCAGTATTTTATTTTATTTTATCAATTCTATGTATCTTATTCTTACAGTATCATATGGTGTCACAATATCATGAGAGAACAAGGGATCAGAGACATCAAATATAGTCTCTCTATCAAAAGTAATACTCTACTGTTGGGAAAATAACTGAAGCACTGTAGCTATAGAAATGACATTTTTGGTCAAATTTAACTTAACAATCCATTGTTAAATAATCCAGTTAACAAGAAATTCTCTTTTTTTCACATTCACATTTATAATGCTACCTTCAGCCATAACATACACAGTTATGCATCTTTTACACATAGATAATACAAAGAATCACATAATTGTTGGGAATTCATTTAAAACCCTTTACTTTTGCTATAATTTGCTATATGGTCATTATAATTTAAAATATCTATCTTAATTAAATTAAGGTGAGATCATGCTGTGATTAAGGTGGACCCTAAATGCAATGACTGGTGTCCTTAAGAAAGGGGGAGAAGAGACACAGATGGAGACATGAAAGAAGTCCGTGTGAGGTCAGACACAGAGATTAGAGTGACACAACTGCAAGCCAAGTAATGTCAAAGATTGCAGGCAAACACCAGAAGCCAGGAAAGGCAAAGAAGAATTCTCCCCTACAGTTTTTTTCTGAGACCTTTGCACTGTCTATATATTGATTTCAGACATCTAACCTCCAGAAGTGAGAATCAATATATTTCTGCTGTTATAAGTCATCTAGTTTGTGATAATTTGTTGCAACAACTCTGGGAAGCTAGACACACTGTGAGCTTTTAATATTCATTTTATTTTTTATGTCTTTATCAGAGCAATGTAAATAGTGGTTTGTTTGTTTTTGTTGTTTTTATATCAAGTGATGATATGATATTCATTACAAATAACAATTCCTTCCCAATGCCACCTATGACACCAAGTCAAACACTTTTAATTATTTGAGCTGATATTACTTGTTATTATCTTACTTTTGATGTATCAACCCAGAAAATATCCACCTTCTTGCTACTGTAGATAAAGATTTAACTTCATTTTTTGCAAACCTAGAAATCACTATTCTACCAGACTTCTGATAAGGTTATAGCAGTAAATTAACAGTATTTTTCCTGGTGTCTGTTTTTTCTCTTTGCTAACTTTTCCTTCTACTATCTTTTGTATCAAAAATTGAATAATGCCAGATATAATATTTAGTATATGTGCATTATTTTCTTAGAGGGCTATATTCTGGAACTTTTTTTTTTTAAGATTTATTTATTTTATTACATATCTCCCCTTCCCCCCTGCTGCGGCGACGTGCCGAGACTGGGTCACTGTGGAGGCGTGGCTTTCCCTGCTTGTGGGCGGCTTCTGCTTCCTTTCACGGCCGGCTTTCAGTTTGCCGGTGGCTGGCTGCATTCCATTCGCAGGCGACCTGCCCTGCCCGTGGCGGCTTTTGCCCTGTCCGTGGCAGTTTTTTGCCCTGCCCACGGCGGCTCTGGCCCGCCCATGGCAGCTTGCCATTCTCAAGGCGGTCTGCCCGCTAGAAGAGGTCCCCGGGAACTGAACCTAGGGCCTCCCATGTGGTATGCCAGTGCCCTATCCACTGGGCTATCGAGCCGGCCCCTATTCTGGAACTTTTAATCTTCATTCTGTGTCAGGGTTCTAGATGTCTTAGTTTCGATGAACATCTCTCTTCCTGGTCATTACTTTGCCCTCTTGATTCAAATTCAGTGCTTCTAATCAGAGATTTTTCTCATTTTGGTCTAGTCAGTAATATTCTTGAAAATCCTGCACAATTCATGTCTGAAGAAAATGTATTAGGGATATAAATTGTCAGAATCCAAACATGTCTTAAAGTATCTTTATTATTTGGTTATTTGGTGAGGTATGGAATTATATACTTAAAAAAATCTTCTCTCAAAATATTGGCAGTCAACTGTGAAATAATATCAGCAATATCATTGAAAACTCCAATGCATTCATTCCAAGCTATTGTTTGTTTTTAAAAATTAATTTTTCCTCTTTCTTTCCTTTCCTTCTTCCTTCCTCCCTCCCTCTGTCCCTCCCTCCCTCCCTTCCTTCCCACCTTCCTCTTTTCCTTCCTTTCTTTCTCTTTTTTCTTCTCTCTCTCAATATTTTTCAGATATTTTTTTTGTTTCTAATATTCTAAAATTTCATCATGATGCTCCTTGGTGTGACTTGGTTTATATTTGCTGTGCAGAGCACTTTTTAGGTACTATCAAGTACTTTCAAATAGGTGATTCATGACCTTTATTCTAGTGCACTATAAAAAAAATGGATTTCCAGTTTTAATGAATACCTGGCTAGCAGTCTCCAATATATTTTTTTTTAAGATTCTTCCTAAATATCAAATAACAACAAAGGCAGAAACATAAAAAATAAAAAAGCCCTAACAAGAATGAACATAGGCAATATCCCATATATCCTATAATGTTATATGGCAGAGTTGACCTTGAGATAGGGACATTATCCACATGGGTCTATTCTAGTTATATGATCCCTTTAAAGTAAAGAACTTTCTCTGGCTAATCTGAAAGGGGAAGTCAGAGATACTATAGTTAACAGCAATGTTGTAATATTCTTGCATCAATGTCAGAGAAGGTACCGTGTCAACACTAAGTGACAATAATAATGAGTATAGGATTTTTTTTCTTTTTTCCTAAGGAAAATGTTCAAATATTTGCTGGGGAGATGACTGCAGAGCTCTGTGATGAAAGTGAGAGCCAATGAGTGTACACTTTGGATAGAATGTGCAAGACATGGGACTATATATGACAGAGAAACTTTATGGTTGGAGATGGACTGTGGTTAATGGTAAAAATATAAGATTGTTCTCTCATGAACTATAACAAATGTACAATACAAATACATATCATTAATAATAGGGGGTGTATGGAAAAATATACCAAGTGTACACTATGGACCACAGTTACAGGTAATAGTCTGATCATGGTCTTTCGTAATCTGTGACAAATGTTCCACAACAATATAAGGTGTTGATGAAGGGGTGATGGATGGGAACCCTGGAGGAATGTTTTATAAGCTCACAATTTCTCTAATGAAAAAAATGAAAAAAAAATAGAACAGAAAAAAATATTTAAAATATAATAAACTTTTGCTGTCATGTATAAAAAAATGACTTACCACACTATTGCTGGTTTGCTGACAGAGGGGCCCATTTGAGGAGTACAAGTGGCCCTAAGGAACAGGTAATGGCCACAGCTAACACTCAGCAAGGAAACAGTGATCTCAGTCTTACAGCCACAAGGAACTGGATTCTGCCAACAATTTGAGCATGTCTGGAAGTAGATTCTTTCCCAGAAACTTCACATAAGAGCTTAGCTCACTGGACTCACTAATTTTAGCATTGTGATTCCATGAACATAGAAACCAATCAAGCCTATCTAGTTTCTGGTCTACAGAACTTTGAGCTAATAAATAGCTATTCTGCTGTTTGTGGTAATTTGTGTTACTGCAAAGAAAACCACTAAAACGTGTAATCACAATCTTGGCTCTAAATACTGGCTCTACTACCTACTGACTATGCAATATTGAGTGTGTTGTCTAATCTATCTGAAACTCAGATACAGCTCTGGTAAATGAGGATAATTGTATCTTACTATATACATAAAATATATAACAAATATAAGGCCTATCATATATTCTAATCATATAGCAATTACTCCATAAACATTAAAGATCAATTTAATGTTTGTAATTAGGGAGAATGTTAGCTGTACAATTTATTCTAGAAGGTATGCCATCTGTATTAGTTTCCTAGGGCTACCACAACAAAGTACCACAAACCAGGTGGCTTAAAAACAATAGAAATTAATATTTACATAGTTTGGGAGACTAGAAGTCCAAAATTAAGTTGTCAGTAGGGCCATGCTCCTATAAAACCTGTAGGAGATAACCTTTTCTTGCCTCTCACTATCTTCTGGGATTTATCTGCCAATCTTTGACCAAGGTGAAGACTGCGGCAGTGAAAGCAACGGGAAAAAGTTCTGCCCTCAGGGAGCAGCACTAGGGCTTGGCTAGTCATATTACTGAGAAGGGACCAGTTGGTATATAACAGAGTAGCTGCACCAGGAGTACAGTACTCCATCCCAGAAGAGGTGGGAGGCTGAACCCAGATTGCTGGGTTGCTTCGGCAGGGAAATCTCCCTCCTGCTTCTGGCTACTGAACAATGAGCAGCACTCAGAATGGAACCATTACCAAATATTACTCTGAAGCTACTGTAGATAATGAGTTGTGTGTATACATATGTAATTATCAAAAGGTGAGAGGACATCCTCAAGGTTTGAGTGAAGAATGTGATTGGAACTGGTATAAGACAGATGCAGAAAGCTAATGCCATGTGAACATGGAGACAATAAAGAAGGGGATGTGTAGATGGAGTCAGAGATTAGAGGAGCTATGCTGCCACAAGCCAAGTAATACCAAGGATTTCCAACCACCACCAGAAGCCAAGAGAGAAGCAGGGAACAGATTCTTCCATAGTGATGTTAAAGGGATCATGATACTGCTGACACCTTAATTTCAGACTTCTAGCCTCCGGAACAGTGAGACAATAAATTTATGTTTTTCCAAGCAATCAAGTTTGTGGTTCTTTGTTACAGCAGCCCTACCATACTAAAGAAGTTTTGGGTCATGGTTTGTCTTGCAGCTGCAATACTTCAATCTCCACCTCCATTGTCTCATGGCCATTTTCAATGTCTATGTCTCTTTTCCCCTTCTTATAAGTTATTTGGAATACGAGCCCACCCTACTCTAGTATGATCACACTATAAATGTAATTCCATCTGCAATGATCCTATTTCCAAATAAGGTCACATTTATGGGTAGAAGGGTTAGGATTTCTACAGATTTCTTGGGGGTATATGATTCAATATTTAATAGCCTCTAATAAAAATCACTAGTTGGTGCTCCAGATAAAAATGTACTCAGTGACAATTCTTGTTAGAAATTAAAGTTTTCTTGAACTATATTATTTCTGTGTTAAATACAAAATCAAGTTACAAATTCAAATAAGAAGTTAAAACTATCATAAAGCAGAGCTGCATTATTTAAAAGTTTCTTAGGAATTAGACATTAGACAGGGTGCTCTTTACTTACACCCATTCTTTAGCTCAGATTTCTTTCTTGTGTATACATATATAATTATTTTATCTTCTCGATGCACTGACCCTTTTACATTTATGACATTTCCTCCTTTGTCCTAGAAATATTGTCTTAAAATTTACCTCATCTCATATTATAGCCATCCTAGTTCCCATATGTTTACATTTCATGGTATATCTTTTCTGTATTTTTTCTTTCAACCCATTTTTCTCTTAAGTGTCTTTTATTTTCTATCCAGTCTGACAATATCTGCCTTGTTTATCAGAGTGTTTAATTTTTAACTATATATTTTAATATATGTTTTTGGGTAAAATTATTTATGAAGCAAACTGAACAATTATTTTTGCGGGTGGTGATGGTGATGTATGTGTGAGTAGATAGGAAATTAAGCAATTTTCTCTCTAAGTCCTGAAATCTTATTATTCTCTAGGAAATTAAACCATCAATGCTGATCCTCTGACCATGGATCTTTCACTTTGTGCCTCTTACTCATACTTTTGAAAATTTTATATACATGGAATGCCAGGTGTTAATTCTACAAAACCATATGATTTCCATTATACAACAATAATGTCACCCTTCCTTTCCTAATTCCAACTTTGGATAATGATCTTATTTCATCAACAATGCCTAAAAGTGAGGGATCCTAAATTAGCAGTAGGAAACCTATTTAAAAGGAAGCCTCTGATATCATTTCCCACAAGTTTTATCTGCTTCTAACAGAGAGAGTTGACGGGGTGTGTTCTTGAGATTAAATACATTTTAATTTCTTCATTTCATTTTTTAAAGTTTGGACCTCCACTAAAATAGCTAATCAAGCAAGAATACACAGAACCTTTCAGAATGGAATGCATAATTTACTTGATTGAGGGTATTCATATGCTTCAAACAAGATATAGACCGAAATTTGTGAAGTCAAATTGTGGCTGCAAATTTCAGTTTCCACTTCCAACTTATAAAACTCGTTGTTACTTTAAACTGAGTAATTGGCTGCAAAGATAAAAATACATTTTCTAGCCTCTCTACTCACTAGGTATGGTTACATTTAAAGTTTTGGTTAATGAGATGTAATAAAAATATGCATCCCTGAGGAGGGGTAAGATGGCAGCAAAGCGAGGAGCTCTTAGAGTCAGCTTGTCCTACAGGACCCAAGCTGCCTCAGGAGCAATTCTGTGGCTGAAGTTGGAAGCTCCATTTCCCATAAACAGGGGAGGAAGAGACGATTGGCCACTGACTTCAGCTACTCATTAGTAAGCTCAGCTGGCTAAAGTGTAATCCTAAGAACAGATAAAGTTTGAATTGTCCAAGTTGGAAAGAGTATAGTAGCTGCCATTTTAACTCCACCCCTGGCATGAGGGGAACAAAGATCAGATTGCTGCCCTAGCCTAGGCTCCAGCCCCAGCTCTCTCCAGGCAACTATAGGTGTTTTGAGCCCACATGAACTAGTTTGTTGAGTGCCTTCTATTCCATCTCTATCTCTAGCTTCCCCATAGGATAGGAGGGTGCTGGTGTTTCCTCAGCCTCTCAGGGCAACTACAGACACTTTCAGTCTGCACAAACTCTACTATTGAGAACCTGCAGATCCACCCCAACCCCCAGTAGGACAAGAGAAAAACTTTGTTTCCCCAGCCTCTCTGGGTAACTGCAGGTGCTTTTTTTTTGGCCCATTCAGACTCCTGTAGCTCCATCCCCACACCCAAGTAGGATAGGAGGGGATCTGGGTTTCCTCAGCCTTTCCAGACAATGGTAGATACTTTCATCCTTCATGGCCTGGATTGGTGGGTATCTGAGGATCCATCCTCACAAACCAATAGGAAAGGAGCGGGTTGGTGTTTCCACAGCCTTTACAGCCAATAGCAGGCACTTTCAGCCTGTTCAGACTGGACTGTTGGATGCCTGTGGATACACCCTTACCCTCTAATAAGACAGGAATGGATTGATGTTTCCTCAGCCTCTCCAGGCAACAGCAGGCACTCTTGGCCTATAATAACTGAACTATTGGGTGTCAGTGATTTCCTTCCCTATCCTAAAGGGCAAAAGAGACAGTACTCACTCAGCCTTTCAGGGCTACTGAAGACATATTCTGCCCATATGGATTAAATTGTTGAGCACTCCAAAAGGTCCATCCCAACTCCCAATGGAGTGGGGGGATTAGTGCTACATCAGTCTACCTGGGCAACTGGTCATTTTAGATCCACATGGCATAGATTGCTGCCCACACATGCAGCTCAATCCCTGTACCATGTAGGGGAGGAAAGGGTGTGAAGCTGCATCAGTCTCTCCAGGATTGCAGACAGTCTTGTCCTGCACAACTTGGATTACTACACATGGCTGCAAATCTGTCCCTAACCCTGGCAGAGGAGAAGGGTGAGAAAAGTGCCCTCAATTCCTGGGGCAATGTATACAGCTTCACCCTCAACAGCTTTCAGCACCAACTACATCCTCAGCTCTTCCTACACAACCAGCAAGGGAAAAAGGGCTAGAAAGCTCTAAACTAAGGATATAAACTACACCGAGAATAAATACATCTAGTAAGCCAGACATCAAGACACCAACAAAAAATTACAACCCATACCAAGACACAGGAAGATATGGCCCAGATAAAGGAACAAGATAAGCCTCCAGATGACATAAAGGAGTTGAGACAACTAATCACAGATGTTCAAACAAAACTCCTTTATAAATTCAATGAGATGGCTAAAGAGATTATGGATATTAAGAAGACACTGTGTGAGTACACAGAAGAGTTTGAAAGCACACATAGAAAAATAGCAGATATTATGGGAATGAAGGTGCAATATATGAAATTGAAAACACACTGGAGGCATATAACAGCAGATTTGAGGAGGCAGAAGAGAGGATCAGTGAGCTTGAAGACATGGCTTCTGAAAGCGAACTTATAAAAGAACAGATGAGAAAAAGAATGGAAAAAATTGAATTTTTCTCTTGTAGTATCTTAAATACATCATACCATTTCCTTCTTGTCACCATGGTTTCTGATGTGAAATTGGCACTCAATCTTATTGGGTATCCCTCATATGAAATGCATCACTTTTCTCTTGCTTCTCTCAGAATTCTCTCTTTGTCTTTGGCATTTGACATTCTGATTAGTATGTGTCTCGGAGATGGTCTATTTAGATTTATTCAGATAGGAGTATGTTGTGCTTCTTGGACATGGATATCTATGTCCTTCAATAGGATTGGGAAATTTTCTGTCATTATTTCTTCAAATATTCCTTCTGCCTTTTCCTTTCTCTTCTCTTTTTATGTTTTGCATGTCTCTTGCTGTCATTTAGTTCCCTGAGACCTTGTTCAATTTTTTCCATTCTTTTTCTCATCTGTTCTCTGAGAGTGTTACAACCTGAAAAAAAAAAAGACAGGAGAGAAAGACTTGGAAGAGCATCTAGAAAATAAGATTGTATTGGTAAAATTAACTAAAAGTCTCAAAAGAGTGGAGAAGATGAAGTATGAGAGATAAAATCCAAAGGTCAAAATGGATAAAATAAGAACTGCCTTTACAGTAATAACATTGAATGTTAATGAATTAAACTCCCCAGTCCAAAGACACAGACTGGTCAAATGGATAAGAAAATATGAGCTATCAAATAATGCAGTAACCCTCCCCCCCAAAAAAAACTGGAGTAGCTATATTTATATTGGATGAAATAGACTTTAAAAGCAAAACTGTTATTAGAGACAAGGAAGGACATTATATATTAATAAAAGTGGCAATGTACCAGGAAGAAATAACAATCATAAATGTTTATGCACCTAAACAGGATGCCCCAAAATACATGAGGCAAACCCTGGCAATACTGAAGGCAGAAATAGATAAGTTTACAATAATAGTTGGAGACTTCAATATACCACTCTCAGTATTGGATAGAAAATCTCAGCAGAGGATCAATAAAGAAAGAGGGAGGCTTGAATAATATGATAAACAGATGAAGCCTAATAGACATATACAGAACACTGCACCCCAAAGTAGCAGGATATACATTCTTTTCAAGTGCTCGTGGATCTTCCTCCAGGATAGACCACATATTGGGACACAAAGAAAATATCAATAAATTCAACAAGATCAAAATTATACAAAGCACTTTCTCTGATCATTATGGAATAACTTTGTAAATCAAGAAGGACAGAAAATGGGAAAATTCACAAATATATGGAGATTAAACAACATGCTTTTAAATAATCAAAGAAGAAATTTTGAGAGAAATCAATAAATATCTTGAGATGAATGAAAAGGAGAACACAACATATCAGAAACTATGGTATACACCATAGACAGTGCTGATAGGGAAATTTATAGCCCTCAATCCTCACATTAAAAAGAAGAAAAAGGTAAAAATCAATGACCTAACTACACAGCTTGAGGAGCTAGAAAAAGAGCAGCAAACCAATCACAAAGCAAGTAGGAGGAATGAAGTAACAAAGATCAGAGCAGAAATAAATGAAATTGAGAGCAACAACAAAAACCATAGAGAGAATT
>PVKH010000223.1:25749-43603 GCA_004027955.1 Chaetophractus vellerosus
TCTACCCTGACCCTAGAAGAAACAGAATACCTCAAAAACCATTCACAAGTAAAGAGATGATACTGTCCTCAAACAGCTCCCCAACATGAAAAGCCCACAACCAAATGTTTCCACAGGTGAGTTCTACCAAGCATTCAAAGATTTAATACCAATCTTACTCTAGCTATTCCAAAAAGTTGAAGAAGGAACACTACCAAAGTCATTGTACAAAGCCAATATCACACTAATACCAAACCAAAATAAAGTTATTATGAAAAAAGAAAACTACAGATCCATTTCATTAAGGAATATGGGTGAAAAAAATCCTCAATAAAATATTTGTTAGTATCTGAAGAAGTCAGGAAAACAGTTCCATTTACAATAGCAACTAAACTTGCCCTGCCCTTGGCAGCTTTGCCCTGCCCATGGCTGCTTTGCCCTGCCCACAGTGGCTTTGCCCTGCCCGTGGTGGCTTGCCTTTTCAAGGCAGTCTGCCTGCTCGAGGATGCCCCAGGAACCGAACCCGGGGCCTCCCATGTGGTAAACCGGAGCCCTACCAATTGAGCTACAGCTGGTTCCTGATAAAAAAAACAATGCATTGTTAAAAGAAATTTAAAAGGACCTAAGTAGTTGAAAGAAAATTCCACGCTCATGGATTGAAAGACTAAATATTATTAAGATGTTAATTATATCCAAATTGATATATAGATACAATGTAATCCCAATAAAAATTCCACCAACATATTTATACAAATGGAAAACACAATTATCAAATTTAATTGGAAGGTTGGAGGCCCCGAATAGTAAAAAACTTTTTAAAAAGGAAAAGCAAATTTGGAGGACTCTCACTTCCAGACTTTAAATTTTATTATCTAGCTACAGTGGTAAAAACAGCATGGTATTGGCATAAAGATAGCTAGGGAGACCTGGAACCAAACTGATAATTCAGAGACAGATCCTCACATCTATGGTCAAGTGGTTTTTGACAATCCTGTCAAACCCACCCAGCTATGTCAGAACAGTATATTCAGCAAATGGTGCTGAGAGAACCGTATATCCATAGCAAAAACAAAGAAAGAGGGCCCCTGTCTCACACCTTATACAAAATGTAACTCAAAATGGATCAAAGACCTAAATATAAAAACAAGAACCATAAAGCTCCTAGAAGAAAAGTAGGAAAATATCTTCAAGACCTGGTGGTAGGTTGTACATTCTTAAACCTTATACCAAAACACAAGCAATAAAGAAAACATGGATAAATAGGACCTCCTCAAACATAAAAACTTTTGAGATTCAAAGGACTTCATCAAGAAGGTGAAAAGGCAGCCCATTCAATTGAAGAAAATATTTGGAAACCACATATCTAATAAAGGTTTGAGTTCCATTCTATATAAAAAGGTCATACAATTCAAGAATAAAAGAGTAAGCAATCCAATTTAAGAATGGGCAAAAGATTTAAATAGACATTTCTCCAAAGAGGAAATACAAATGGTCAAAAAAGCACTTGAAAAAAATGTTCCATATCATTAGCTATTAGGGAAATGCAATTCAAAACAACAAGATATCACCTCACCCCTCATGGAATGGCCATATATATATTTTTAAAAGCAGAAAACATTAAGTACTGGAGAGGATGTGGAGATATAGGAAGACTCCTTCACCATTGGTGGGATTAAAAATGGTGCAGCCTCTGTGGAAGTTTGGCCGTTCCCCAGGAAGCTAAATAAAAAACTGCCATATGATACAGCAATTCCTCTACTAGGACTATATACAGAAGAACTAAAAACTATGACAGGAACATACATCTACACATCAACGTTCCTAGGGGCAGTATTCACAATTGCCAAAAGATGGAAACAATCCAAGTGTCCATCAACCAATGAATGGATAAACAAAATGTGGTATATACATTTTATGGAATACTATGCTTCAGTGAGAAGAAATGAAATTGGGACACATAGATAACACAGATGAATCTGGAAGACATTAAGCTAAGTGAAGTAAGCCAGACAAAAAAAGACATGGTCTCACTAATATGAACTAAATATGAAGAATAAAAGCATGGAGTTAAAACCTAGAATATAGGTTATTAGGAGATAAGAAGAGGTTTGAGGAAAACTACTGATGCTTAATGTATATAGAAGTTTTAATTAATGTGACTGTAAAAGTTTGGCAATGGATAGAGTTGATGACACATTATAGTGAGTAGTAGCTGGTTTATAAATGGGATTGTGGCTGAAAAGAGTAGTCTAGGGATGTTAATGTTAATTAAATGAAAGAGAATAATCTAGGGACTGAATAACATAGTGATCCTAGAGGTAGATGAGAATTGTGATTGATGGTCCACATGCAAGAGTGTCCTTCTGTGAGCTAGAGTGGAAGTACATCATATTGCGGGGTGATGGGACTGTGGAAAAGCATGGAAAAATATATTTGGTGTGACCTATGGACAGTGGTTAACAGAAATACTGCAATATTCTTGCATCAGTGCCAAAGATGTACTGTATTGATGATGGGAGAGTATGGAAAAAGTATGCCAAATGTATAGACAATGGTTGGTGGTAATAGTCTGAAGATATTATCTCATAATCTGTAACAAATATTCTACCATGGTGTGGTGGGTTAGTGAAGCCACAATGACATGATTCTTTTGTAAGTTTACAACCTCTGTAATACAAGTATATTTACAAAAATAATAGGGTAGGTTGGGGGGAAAATACACCAAATGCAAGGTACGAACTATTGTTAGTAGTAATATTTTGATGATGCTTTTGTCTAGTTTGTAACAAATGTTTTACAATAATGCAAGGTGTTGGTGGAGAGGTGATGTATGGGACTCCTGTATGATATTATGCATGTTTATTTTGTAAGTTTACAACTTCTACTGATCACTTATTGTTTATGTATGTTCATGTATGAATGATATACTTCAATAAAAATATATTTTAAACATTCCTTTATGCTAACTAAGCTATGTTAAAAATTTTTAACATAGTATATACACACACACACACACACACACACACCTATGTAGAAGCTTCTATGAAATTATCTCATAAAACAAGTTGTAAGAATCTTTTGCCCTGCCCTGTTCCTCTTCAATTCTTGAAGGATGAATTTGGATGTTACAACTGATGATATATCTTGGATGTCATTTGAGGATGAGAGCCATACCCTTGAGATGTTGGAGAAGCATACCAGAATGTGAAATCCTGATACCTTTCTGTAACAGACCTGTCAGCCCTGCCTTGGGAATATATATACACCAGATTTTTATATGAAATATTTGATCTTTATAAGCAATATTTGATCTTGTTTAAGCAATGAATATGTGAAGTCTCCATCACAGCTAAACCTAATCTTAACTTTCAGATCTTCTCTAGTTAGACCAGTACAAATTCATCTGCCCTCCTTGTTTTATTTCCTATTATTTTACATCTAACTGTCATGGCACAAATTAGTATTTACAAAGATCTACATTTGCATTTAATTAGCAAGAAATCATGTGTCTACAGTTAGAAAGACATTGCTAAAATGAATATATAATTGTAGTAAAAGTTATTCATCATAAGTAATTAAATATATTTTACCATCATCAATGAGTATAGTCTACCCCCTATGCTCACTGCTGAGGTGAGTTACATATATGAAGATGAATGAGAATAGTACCTCTAAGCAAATACGGAATGTCAAAAACTGCATAAGGCAAAGAAACTGTGCTTTAAATAATAAGAAACCTGTGCACACAATGGGATTAACTGCCATATCTGCTAAGATTATATTTGTATTTGAAATAGGAAAGAAATTCTGGTCATGCATCTGCAAACTCATTTGTTCAGCAAAATGTCGATAGGTACAAAGGTTATATTGAAGTCATATCTGTGAACATAGTTTGTAAAAAGTATTCCAAGGGGTGAAAGGAAAATAACCTGTATTAGTCAGGGTTCTCTAGGGAAACAGAACTAACAGAAGATACATGTAAATAGTATGAAATTTGAAAAAATTGTCTCAAGTGACTGTGGCATACACAAGTCCCAATTCTGTAGGTCAGGCTGCAAGCCAGGGACTCTGATTAAGGTCCTCAATGAGTTTCCCAGGAGACACTGGCTGAAGAAGAGAGCAGAATTCTCTCCCTGAATCCTTAAGTCACTTTTCCTTTTAAGGCCTTCAACTGATTGGATGAGAAGTCATTCATTGCTGACATCTCTTCAGTTGATTGTACATGTAATCAACCGTATATGCAATCAATTCACTGATGATGAAGTCCATCAAATGCTTTTGTATTACAATTAGTCTAGTACTTGCTTGACCAAACAACTGGGCATTATTGCCTAGCTAAGTTGAAATTTTAGTCTAACCATCACATAACTGCTATATCCAATCAGAACCATTTCTCTGAGAATTACTAACTGTTTCTATCAAAGAAAGAAAAATTTAAAATATAATGGAAAATTTTCTCACTTATATCAATTCCTTATTTTTTAATGAACTATCATTTTAAGAGGAGAATTAGTAATTTTCCTTCGAGTATCAGAGAACTTTCAGTTAATGAGATAATGTTTAGATTGGATTTTAAAATATTTTATTTCTTTAACAAAATAATTGGGGTCACATGGATGAAAGCCCACTCTGTTGAAATCATGCTAAACCATGTTTTTAAGTTGTATTATTTCAATTAAAATATATATCTAAGCAGATTCTTTGGATTCAAGATGGTATATGTTTTATAACTTCCTACTCATCTTAAATTGTCAATGCTTTTAGAAACCTGTTTAGACCAACATCATAATCCAAATTTCACAAAGAAGCAATTTTTCCTAAAAAGATATTGGGGATTGAATCATGACCCCCAAAAAAGACATGTTGACGTTCTAACCCCAGGTCCTATGGGTGTGAACTCATTTGTAAATAAGACCTTTGAAGATTATGTTATTACTTAAGTTTTGGTCCAACCTAATGAGGGTGGACCTTAATCCATATGATTGGAATCAGTAGAATCAGAGGAAATTCAGATGCAGTCAGTCAGTATAAGCCAGAAATAGGAGAAGCTAAAGAGAGAGATAGCTTTGTCACAGAAGATTGTCAGTCTCACAATACTAGAGTCTCTGGAGAAAGTATGGCCTTGCCAACACCTGTATTTTGGACATTTAGCTTTTATTCACACAATCCTTAAGTGAAAAGTAACATCTAATACTGTATACAGGCATTGGTGAATAAGCAGTATAATAGAGTGTCTCAAATTCAAATTTGAAGTTATATTCCATTGTTTCAGATGCATGTTTTATCAGAGTAAAAATTCTTCAAAAATATTTAGCTTACATTATCTTAGAAAATTTTATTTCTGAAATCCATAGCAATAGATGAGGTTTTAAAAAATAAATCCTTTCAGACTTTTATGTAATTTCAAACTTAGAGGAATTTGCAAAAATAATACAAAGCCAACACAGATAGCTGCAACATACCCCTAACCAGAGATGCAGATATACCAGCTTTTTATTTTGTCACGTGCATTATATTATTATCTCTCTCTTTCTTTGTCTTTTATCTTTCTCAGCTAACTTTCTCTCTATCTGTTTTCTATCCATCTTTCAATCCATTCATTTACATCTATTTATCTATCTCTCTATCTACCATCATCATCTATTTTCTAAACATTTGAAAATGTCTTCCATACATCATGCTCTTTAAGCACTGAGCTTCCAAATATATTTCATAAGAAGACATTCATGTGTGTAACCTTATTAAGTACAGTTATAAAGTTTAAGAAATTTGACATTGATATAAACATACAGCCCATATTCCATTGTTTTTCCAATTATCCAAATAATGTGCCTTTGAGCATTTTCTCCTCCATTATTAAATCCCATCCAAGATTATATACTGCATTTATCAGTCTATTTAGTCTCTTAATTTTTATTTTAGAAAAATATACATGCCAGAAAATTTCCCATTTTGACCACTCCCAAGCATAAAATCCAGTGGGATTAATTATATTTACAGCGTCATTCTACCCTCAACACCAAACATAACTAAAATTTTCCATCACCCCAAACAGAAACTTCATAACCATTATGAATTTATTCCCCATTGTCTTACCCCCACCCTTACTGGCAACCTGTACTCTCTGCCACAGTGAATATACATATAGCAGTTATTTCATATAAGTGAATCATACAATGTATGTCCCTTTGTGCCTGACTTATTTAATTCAACATGTCATGAGGTTCATCTGTATAGTAGCATGCCATAGAACTTCATTCCTTTCTATGGATTAGTACTATTCCATTCTATATTTATGCCACGTTTGTTTATCCATTCATCTGCTGATGAACATTTGTGTTGCTTACACCTTTTAGCAATTGTGAATTTTGCTGGCTATGAATATTGGTATACACATATATGTCTGATTCTCTGCTTTCAGTTATATTGGGTATATACCCAGAAGTGTGATTTCTTATGTCTTATGGTAATTTTCTGTTCAAATATCGGAGGAACTGCCAATCTGTTTTCCACGGTGACTGCACCATTTTACAGTCCAATAACAGTGTACCAGGGTTCCTATTTTTACACATCCTTGCCAGCATTTTTTTCCATTAAAAAAATAACCATGTTAATGGATGTTAGATTATATCTCATTGTGGGTTTGATTTGAATTCCCTAGTAGATAATGTTGCTGAACATCTTTTAATGCACTTATTGGCCATTTATATATCTTCTTTGGAGAAAGGTCCATTCAAGTGCTTTGTTCATTTTTTCATTGTGTTGTCTATCTTTTTGTTGTTGAATTGAAAGAGCTTTTTAGATATTCTGGATCTAATTTTAATTTTTACATGATTTGAAATAGGGGTACACTTTTTACTGTTGTAGCATTTGTTGAATGGAAAAGACTATTTTTCCCCATTGGCTTGACTTGGTACCCTTGTCAAAATCAATTGGCCATAGATGTGTGGGCTTATTTCTGAATTCTCAAATCAATTCCATTAATTTATCTGTCTGTCCTTGTGTCAATACCAAAATCTTTGCATTGCTCTAGCTTTGTAATAAGTTTTGTAATTGGAAAGTGTTAGACTTTGAACTTTGTTCTTCTTTTTCAAGATGATTTTGGCTCTTCAGTGTTCCTTGCCTTTCCATATGAATTTCACATTTATCTTTTACTATTATGCAAAGAAGTCTCTTGGAATTTTGATTGGGATTGGGTTAAACTGTAAATCATCTTGGTTAATATTGACATCTTAATGCTAGTGTTCCAATCTATGAGCATAGAATATCTTTATATTTATTTATGTTTTCTTTAAATTATTTCTGTAATGATTTGTAGTTTTCATCTACAAGTTCTTGACATGCATGGGTAAATTTAGTCCAAGATATTTTATTCTTTTATTTGCTATTTTAAATTGAATTGTGTTCTTAATATTGTTTTCAGATTGTTTATTGCTGGTTTATAAAATCACTATTCATTTTTGCATATTAATATTGTATACTGACACATTGTTAAATTCATTTGTTAGTTCTAGTGGCTTTCTTGTAGATCCTTAGGGATTTTCTATATAGAAGACCATGTTATCTGCAGATAGAGATAGTTTACCTATTTCTTTCCAATTTGTATGACTTTATTTCTTTTTCTTGAATAATTACTCTGGCTAGCATCTCCAGTAATACATTGAATAGCAGTGGTGAAAGCAGAAATATTGTATTGTTCTTTATTTGGTGGGGGAGTGCTTTCAGTCTTTCACCATTGAGCATAATGTTAGCTGTGTGTTTCCAAATAGTCCTTCATCATCAATAGAACTTGAGGAAGTTCTATTCAATTATTAGTTTTATGAGTATTTTTATCAAGAAAGGGTGCTGGATTTTGTCATATGTCTTTTCTACAATAATTGAGATAACCATGTGATTCTATCCTTTATTCTATTAATAGGATGCATTACATTGTTTGGCTTTCTTATGTTGAAACCCCCTTGTATTAGTGGGATAAATTCCACTTATCATGGTTTATAAACATTTTAATGTGCTGCTGGATTTGGTTTGTTAATAATGTGTTGAGAATTTTTCATATATATTTATATAGGATATCAAACTGTAATTTTCCTTTTTGTCATATCTTTATCTGGCAGATGGTGCAATCCTCACTGAATGAGATAGGAACTGGACCTTTCTCTTCAAAATTTTGGGATATTTTGAGAAAGATTGATTTTAATTATTTTATTAATGTTTGGTAAAATTCATTTGTGAAACCATTTGGTCATGGGCTTTTCTTTGTTGTAAAGTGTTTGATTTCTGTTTCACTGCCTTTACTTTATTTATTTTTTTGGTCTGTGAGGTATTCTATTTCTTCTTCAGTCAGTGTAGGTAATTTGCATGTTTCTGGGAATTTGTCCATTTCAGCTAGGTTGTCTAATTTGTTGGCATACAATTGTTTATATATATTCTTATAAAACTTTCTTTTTTAAATTTTTACAAGGTCAATAGTAATGTCTTCTTTTCATTCCTTGCAACCTCTCTCTTTTTTTCTTGATGAGTTTATCTAATGATTTGTAAGTTTGACTGATCTTTTCAAATTACCAACTTTTGTTTTCATTGATTCTCTCTTTAATGCTTTTCTAGTCTTTATTTCATTTGTCTCCACTCTAGTCTTTATTATCTCTTTCCTATTGCTCAATTTAACTTGAGTTTGTTTTTCATTTTACAAGTTCCTCCAGATGAGTGGTTCTTAGGTTACTAATTTGAGATCTTTCTTCTTTTTTTTAAATTTAAGCACTTGCAGGTATGTATTTCTCTATAAACACTGACAATAATGCAACCCATAAGTTTTGGTGTATTGTGTTTTTGCTTTAATTCATCTCAAGATATTTCCTAATTTCCTTTGTGATTTCTTCTCCTTGGTTGCTTACGAATATATTGTTTTCTTTCTACATATTTGTGAATTTTGAAATTATCCCTCTGTTATGGTAGTATTTCCTTACATTTCCTTCTAGGAGTTTTACAGTCCTGGTTCTTATAGTTTGGTGTTTGATCCATCATGAGTTAATTTTTTTCTATACAGTGTCAAGTAGTGGGTCCACATTCATTCTTTTGCATATGGATATCAGTTTTCCCAGCACAATTTCTTGAAAAAATTATTCTTTCCACCTTGAATGGATTTAGCACTCTTAGCAAAGATCAATTGACCATAGATGTGAAGGATTATTTCTGAACTCTCCTTTCAATTCCATTGGTCTATATGTCTGTCCTTGTGACAATACCATGTTGTTTTGATGACTGTAGTATTGTAATAAGTTTTACAACTGGTAAGTATGAGCCCTCTAACTTTGTTTTTCTTTTTTCAAGATGGTTGTTCTTATTCAGTGTCCCTTACCTTCCATATAACTTTGATGATTGGCTTTCTGCAAAGAAGGCTGTTGTAATCTTGACTAGGATTGTGGTGTATCTGGAAATTGCATTGGGTAAAATTGGCACCTTATCAATATGTAGTCTACTAATCCATGAATACGGTAAGCCCTTCTACATGTTTACATGTTCTTTTATTTCTTTCTTTGTACCTTTTCATGTACAAGTCCTTTACATCCTTAGTTAAATTTATTCCTACATATGTGATTCTTTTACTTGTTATTGTAAATGGAT
This sequence comes from Chaetophractus vellerosus, assembly GCA_004027955.1. Taxonomy (NCBI): domain Eukaryota; kingdom Metazoa; phylum Chordata; class Mammalia; order Cingulata; family Chlamyphoridae; genus Chaetophractus; species Chaetophractus vellerosus. The sequence goes on from PVKH010000223.1 coordinate 35,350, forward strand.
TTTTTTTCTCTTTCCTTTATAGACTGCTTGTTATTTGTGTATAGAAACACCTCTGATTTTTGCATGTTGACCTAGTACCCTACCATTATGTTGAATTTATTAGTAAGCTTTTATTGGTTTTGTGGATTTTTTGGAATTTTCTCCAAATAGGATCATGAAATCTACAAATAGTGAAAGTTTCACTTCTTCTTTTCTAATTTGGATGCATTACTTGTTAAACAAAAGCTGAGAGAATTTGTCACCACTTAACAAGGCCTATAATAAATACTAAATGGAGTTCTATAGTTTGAAAAGAAAGGACATAGTTTAGTTGACTAAAGCCACATGAAGAAATAAAGATCACCACTAAATAATGATATGGGTAAATATAAACAGCAGCACTCTTTTTTTTTTAATTTGTAACTTCACTATTTACTTTCTACAAGATATAAAAGGCAAATGCGACAAAATGTGATAATAAACCAACAGTTTTGGGCTCATAATGTATCAATATGCAATTTCTTATAAGTACTACATAAGTGTGAGGGGCAGAGGAGTATAGGAACATGGTTTATGTAGGCTATTTAAGTTTTTAAATTCATATCCAAGCAAATGAGAGTGTTATAGATTTAGAATGTTAAATTTAAGCCCCATGATAACCACAAAGAAAATATCAGAGAAAATGCAAATTCATGGAGACAGATAATAGAGTACAGAATGTCAGGGATGGGGTAAGTGGCAATGGATACAAAATGATTGTAGGGTTTCTGTTTGGGTGAAGAGAATGTTATAGTGATCTTTTGTTTTGAGGGTACTGCAAAATTATAAATGTGATTAAACCCATTGAATGGTATATTTAGGAGATGTTGGGATGGGGTGAATTATGTTGTATATATGTTTCCACATTTTAAAAAAGAAAGAAAAACTAAAGAGAAAATAACAATTAAATGCAATACCTTATACTGGATGTGGATATAAGAATGGAGCAGAAAATTCTCAAAAAGACATTATTGGAACAAAAAATTTTGGAATATAGAATGTAAGTTTCATATCAATGTTAAATTTCTTGAATTTGATCATTGCACTTAAGGTGATTATATGAATGAATATTCTTGTTCATAGGAAATGTACATGGAAGTATTATGTTATCAAATACCATGATATATGTAACCTGCTCTCAAATGTTCAGAAAATGGATAGATTGATGATAGGTAGATTGATAAATTTTTTGATATATAAATATATAGATTAGATAGATGATAGAAATAAAGAAAGATAGATGATAGATAGATAGATAGATAGATAGATAGATAGATAGATAGATAGATAATAGATGATAGATAGAATAATATTTCAAAGGTGACAAAATATTACAATTGGTGGATCTGGGCATCTGGGGGAGTTGGGGTATATTGAAGTTCTCTGTATGGGATGTGTATTATTCTTGCAACTGTCTTGTAAGTTTGAAATTATTTCAAAATAAAAAGTTAGAAAAATGATTTAGGCATTGTCCATCATCATCTCCTTTTTGGTTGTCCTGGGTGAGTCCAATGAACTGGAAAGTAGGGTGTTACAACTCTGTTGAGATTCTAGGCCCAATTGGCACATGGACAGCCCAAAGATCTAAGTCTCTTGGACATATACTTATCAAGTCTAGTACTAACTATAGGTTCAAATAGAGGGGGCAGAAGAGAGATGTGTAGGGAAACCACAAATGAGTCCAACTCCATCACATTGGGGAGCGTAAATTCCAAAGTAGGGCCCATTGGCAGGACATCAAACTCCTGAGGTGTCTGGACTGCCTATCATCTCTAGATATCTCTAGATCCCTGAGGAGCCCTGCTATTTGAGGCAATATTTACTGTGGGAGTCAATGAGATCATGCTGAGACATGCATAAGTGTAAACCTTTGGAATGAACTCCTGACTCACTTTGAAATCTTTTTACCATAAAAACTCATTTGTATTTACCATTACCCCTTTTGGTCAAGGTCTTTTTCCAGGTGCATTCTTAGTTGGTACTTGGTAGTAATACCTTGGTGTCAGGGAGGCTTATCCTCAGGAGTAATGTCCCATGCTTGGGGGAAAGGTAATGCATTTATATGCTGAGATTGGGTTAAAGAGAGGCCACATTTGAGCAACAAGGAGGCTTTCAGTTGGTAACTCTTAGGTAACTTATAATACTAGGCTAATTTTCAATTTCAAAAGAAAAGGTTCATAAGTACAGTCATCAATATCTAAGTCCCATCACAATGGTCCATCCTCCTTCCCTAGGTGCTGCCCTTGTACTCAGGGGATTCTTTTTGTCCCATTAAAGAATGTGCAAGAGCTCTCCAGAATGGGAATTCAATATTCTTTTGGTTATTGTGTGGCTCTCCACCCACCATTACAATGCCCCATGAACACTTAAACATATTCATCTGCCTTAGCAGTATGCCCCAGGTGAACCTCTTCCCATGCATCCTCCTTCACCGATACCTCACACCAATGATCCTCCCCTGCCACAATTACAACTCTTCAGTGATCCAAAACTTCTTAAAAAATGAAACCAACAAAATAACCAAATAAAAGGAACAAAAGGAGGATTCAACTGCAAACACAATAGTCCCATCCATCTGTGCCATGGAATCTAAGTCCCTCTCCATTAGAGGTGGAGTGGTCATCACCATCCCAGAATCCTCAGGGTTGGGGAATGAACAATGGACTAGAGTGAGTTTACTGTTTTTCTACTACAGACTTATTGTTATTCTAGCAATGGAAGAACTTTTATCATTGATATGGAGACAGTGGCCATTGGAGGTTTAGAAGGGAGGAAGAGGAAAAAACAAGTGCAATATTGGGGCATTTTGGGGACATTGGAATTGCCCTGAATGCTGTTACAATGATGGATGCAGGCCATTATATATTTTGTCATAACTTACAAAATTGTGTGGGACAGAGAGTAAACTATAATACAAACTTTAATCCATGCTTAGTGACAATGCTTCAATATGTTTTCATCGATTATAACAAATGTACTTCATTAATGAAGGATGCTGTTAATGTAGTGTGGGAGGGGTAGGGAGTGGGGCACATGAGAATCCCCTATATTTTTTATGTAACATTTATGTAATCTAAAGTATTTACAAACATTTAAAAGTATTTAAAAACTGATTTGGGAATATCTAAATTGGCCTACATAAGCATTTTCATTTTTCAAGGGTCACAGTGTTGGCTAACTTCTCTATGAGTTATGGGGGATATGCAATGTTATAATCTTTTTTTAAATTAACATTTTATATCCTACCATATCTTTCACCATGTCTATAACATTATTTTTTCTACATAACCATAAGTATGTATGCATCTATGTCTATGTGTGTGTATGTGTACATAATATAAATTTGAATATAAATACACACATACATACCTACATGTACATGATGACTAATGCTGTTATTTAGCTGATCTCTCCATCATAATAGCCTATGTTTATTCTATGAACCAAAAGTAAGTAGTAATATTTTCTCTGAGGTTTAGAGTAACATATGCATATATCACACACAACAGCCCAATTACACTAACACACAGAACACTCTATTTATCGACTTGGGTTCATTTTTGCCAGTCTCCAGGAAAAAATAATGTGTCAAATTATGCCATAAGGATTTCTGAAATAAGAGGATTTCAGGCCCTTGTCTTAACCATTAATTCCTTCAATTACTTGGATAAACAGATTATTAAGTGTTGATTTTTGCTTTTCTGCATTATTCTAAAAGAACATTGTTTTTGATAACATAATCCGCTATCCTTCACTTTGTGTTGAGTTTTGCAGCAGGATCATAAAAATAGTAGCTTTAGGGAAAAAAATTCAGTGGATTTATTCATTTTCCTAGGGCCCCTCTAAATCTTTTATCAATTTTTTTTGTGCAGAGGTTATTTTCCTAATTATATTTTCATAAATATTCTCTTTTTCAATTGTTAATTGGGATAACTATTGCAGATCCTCATTTATCAATGGTTTTCCCTGATTCTGAGCCATTATTTGAATTTGTAAAGCCCTACATCCTTTATAACATTTGCAATATCACTTTGCCATGTGATCTACCTTGTATTTCTTTTGTAGCAATGGATAATTGCACACATGGCCCTAGAAAAGAGACTGTGGCAGTTTGATATTATTTATGAAGCCCTCCAAAAGGAGAAAGACATGTTTATAAACTGGTCTTTTCCTCTGGGTATAATACCCTTTGATTGTATTAAATTCAAAGGTTTTAAGTTTACTTGATTAAATCAATTTAGGGCTTTTGATTCAACCACATCAGTAGGGCATGACTCTGATTGAGTCCTCGACCCCTTGGTGGGATGATATAAACAGATACTTACTCAAGAAGATACACAGAAGGGGAGAGAGCTTGGTCATTTTGGTCTTGCCATGTGACAGAGGGAAGTCTCAAACCACTAAATCCCTGGGAAAAGAGATGAGTCATTTGCCTGATGGTTTTCAGCTGAAGAGAACAGAGCATCTGAGCAGCTGAAAAGACCTGAGAGACCAGGCAGCCATCACCCACCATCTTACTTCAACATGTGGCAACTAACTTTGGTGAGAAAGCAGTCTTGAGATGAACTCTTTAGGGCCTTGTAACTGTGAACTTTTACCTCAACTAAATACCCTTTATAAAAGCCAACAGATTTTTGGTACTTTGCATTAGCACTCCTTTGGTTAACTAGTAGAGAATTTGGTACCAGGAGTGAGGTACAGTCTGATAAAATTACCAAAAATGCTGGAACAGTTTTATAAATGGTAAGGGGTATTTTTTGGTGGAATTGTGAGATGCTTGATAGAAAAGGCCTAGATTGCCTTAAAGAAACTGTTCATAGAATGTGGACCCTAAAGTTATTTCTGATAGGCCTTAGGAGAAAATGATGAAACTATTATTGGATATTGGAAGAAAGGTGATTCATGTTTTAAAGTTGCAGCAAACTTAGCAAAATTGACTTCTGTTATTATATGGAAGGTAGAATTTGAAAATTACAAGCTTGGACATTTAGCTAAGGAGATTTCCAAACTAAATGTGGAAAATGCAGCATGACTTCTCCTTGAAACTTTAGCAAAATGTTAGAGGAAAGAAATAAACTGAGAACTGAACTTTTGAGCACAAAGAAACCAAAACCTGATTCCAGAAATTTCATGCCTCAAAAATCAATTCCCCAGAAGATAGTGCCCCATTTGAGGAATTAACTAAACTTGGAATTGCAAGTGAGGATTGAAAATGCAGCTAACCAGGAAATACTTGTTAAAAGTCTTACTATCTGAATGTTTGGACCTCTGTTTCCTGCATGCTAGACTAACAAGGTTTTTGCAAGAGCCAGCTGTTAGCTTGGACTAAAAGGGACATGGAGGAGAGAGGTGGAAGAGAAAGCAGCTTTAAGAGGAAAACCATGGAAGCTGAGGGCTGCAATTAAGACATCTCCTTGGGCCAAGAGCAGGATCCCACCCATGTATACAGAGAGAGTGAGCTTACCCTGGCATTTGATGAGGATGGATATCCCAGCCTGCTGTTCAGGGAGACTTTTGCTATTCCAGGCTACGGGGATGGTGGAGCACATTCTTCAATGGTTGGAGAGAGTGAAGTGGCCACTCCAGTTCTCTGAGAGGGGTGATTCTGTTCCCCATAGATTAAGGAAGACCAGGTCACCACCTCACTCTTCTGGCCTGTATGCCAGAGATTAGGTACAATTTTGTCACCACTTCACTCTAATAAGGAAGTTGAGACTGTAACCCAGAAATTGAGTCAAGTGTGGCCATCACCTGAATGTTTTTGAAGGGTGTGGTCTGGAGCTCAATGCTACCCAGATGCTTGATGAGGGTGGAAGCAAGAAAATGGCCACTGGGCAAGACTGTGGAAAGGGTGGTTCCCCACGAGGCCCTGAAGAGAAGAAATTAACATCTTAAGAATGACTGTCAGACTTTGAAATTATGGAATAAGCTCTGCAGATTTTTGGAACTGTTGGGGACCAGTGATGTATGTTTTCCTCCCAAATTCTCCTTATGGTAATGCAAATTTTTATCCTATGTCTGTCCCTTTGTATACTGGGAGCAGGTAAATTGTTTTGCAAGTTTCACAGTTCTGCAGCCAGAGAGGACATTGACCCAAGACAAACTGTATTTCTATAAACTGATTGCGATGTGATTTTGTACTTAGCACTGCCACTGATTTAAGGTTTTGTGAACATTGTAATGTCTTTTTGGGATTCAGAGGGTGGAGTATGGCTGTTTGATATTATTTATAACTCCTCCCCAAAAAGAGAAAGATTGTTTGTAAACTGGTCTAATATTCTTTGGTTGTATTAAATTCAAATGTTTTAAGTTTACTTGATTAAATCAGTTTAGGGCTTTTGATTCAACCACATCAGGATGGCATGACTCTGGTTGTGTTACCACCCCCTTGGTGGGCCTATATAAACAGTCACTCCTTCAAGAAAATACATGGAAGAAGAGAGAACTTGGTCATTTTGGTCCTGCCATGTGACACAAAGAAGTCTCAAACAGCTAAAGCCTCAAGAAGAGAGATGAGCCATTTGCCTGATAGTTTGTTGTAGTAAAAGAGAACAGAGCTGCTGAGCAGCTGAGAAGGCCCAAGAGACCAAGCAGAAATTGTCTGCCATCTTGCTTCAACATGGGGCACCTGACTCTGGTGAGAAAGCAGCCTTGAATTGGACTCTTTAAAGTCTTGTAACTGTAAGCTTTAACCCAAATAAATACACTTTATAAAATCCAAAGCATTTCTGGTACTTTGTATCAATACCCCTTTGGCTCACTAATACAGAGACTCATTGATGAACATTTTACATCAATGTTAAGCAGATACAGATGTCTGAATGAGAACTATTTTTAAAACTGATTTAATTTAGAAGCATTTGTTGTTTTGATAATTGTTGCTTCTTTGTATGACCTCCTTACTGTGGGAACTTGGATAATAAAAATTCATATAAGTAAGGACTGCCTGTAGATGAAAGTAAATTCACAGAATAAAGTGTGAAACTGATCTTCAAAAAGATAGTATTATGGCTTCAGTATAAAACCTGGTGCTTTATCCAACAAATACAGTTACTATGGATAGCTGATAATTTGTAGTATAAAAATGTGTAAGTTACTGTACATTAGTGGAAGGCAATTTATTGAAATAACAAATAGCAGACTTGCCAGAGTATATACCAAATTAATCTTTTCACTATAATAACATGTATTTTCATAGTTGCTATGATAAAGAGGCATCAATCATAAAAACAATAAGTTTTTTAAAAATTAATTTCATTTTCTAACAATCAATTATTCCTCAAAAGGTCTATCATATTCTTTATTCCCTTTGTCTATACAAGGAAAAAAAAAACACTGAAAACCACTTTATGTGGTATTAGAGATAATTACTTTCAAATATTTCTGTCTTATCAATGTAGTGCCATTATGGGTGCTTAATTCACTTTGAAATTAAAAATTATACCACAAGAAAAAATAAAATCTAAATCAGTCTTGTGCACAGTGACATAGAAGGGTAAGAATAATTCATTCTAATAAAACATGAAACTAGAGATAGGCTTAAATTCATTATTTAAGTCTTTTGAAAAAATGGCCCAATTCAAATAAAAAAAAAATTCAGTAGTAAAAGAAAATCACAGACTGAAGGATTATAATACTGGATCTTTATAAAAAATTGAGTCAAAATTTATATAGTAATATAAATCTCATTATTCTTCTTTTCTAGGTTTGAAGAATTAAGATAATGCCACTACAATTATTTTGTTTTGATTGTTTTACACATTTCATTATCAATCCCTTTCTGTGCTTTACCACATTTCTATTACAAATGTGGTTCAGAGCTATTATCTTAACTAAGGTAATGGTTTCCTTTCTGAAGTCCCAACACCCTCTCTTCCATTTAATTTTGAATGTTAACTGACATTTAAATTTTTGACTCATAATTGAAAGTTGCAACTAATGTTACTTGTACTGATGATAGCTTTTTAAAGTTGCTATTATTTTATTAAAAATCCACATCAGAAATTTTTCTTTTAAAGTATAATTTATAATTGATATTGTGATGGCTAGGCTAATGTGTCAACTCGGCCAGGTAATTGTGCCCAGCTGTTGGGTCCAGCAAGCCTGGGGCTAATTGCATCTGCATCAATCAACAAGATTGGATGAAGAATGGATGACGCTGTTATCCATTCAGTTGACTGCTTATAAAAGGGAACTGATTTCAACATTCGGAGAGAATTTCCCAGCTCGTCCTTTG
>PVKH010000224.1:0-43467 GCA_004027955.1 Chaetophractus vellerosus
CAACAAAGAGTCCATACCTTAAAGACATACATTTACTTGGGATCCCCCTTTTAGTCTCTATTTCTGCCATTCATTCTGCCAACATCTCCTAAGAGAAACAAGAGAATTCACTCAACTCCCTGGCAACTGCTAGAGTAATCACATGCATCACAAACCCTAAGACAGCTTATCAAATTAAAAATGTACATGGCTCATAATTCATTTTTATTTACTGGAAATTTGGCTTGCCTCTGTTATAATACTGCATATGATTAATTATGCCATAAAATTTGTATGTTAAAGCCTACGTTTGCTCCTGCAAGAGGAGCCAGGCCTGGTTTTCTGTATTCTATGAAGAACTCAACATGATGCTTTGAGTCCCATTTGCATTATATTTACATAAATTTGCATCCCCATATAATCCCATTAATTTTACAGGAGAAATATACCTAACTCTAATGACTATTAAATTTAATCTTATGGCACACAAAAGAAGTATAACCATTGGAAAAAAGTGGATAATACAGGAACTTAGCAGAAAGTTATAGAATGTATATAACATATTGACAATGATAACTCCTCATTGTACGAGAATTTTTTCTTTTTGGAAAATGTTTTCCCATATATCATCTCATTTGATCTCCACATGAAACTTTTAGATGAGTAGATAAGTGGTGGTACATATTTCACCAGAAGAAAGTCTGTCCTAGAAGTTACGGGATAGGGCAAAAGTCAAAGAGTTGTTGTATGGCGTAATCACAGCTTGAAATCTGGAGCCAGAACCCAAAGCAGATGCCCCTTCCATCAGTTCTTGCTTCCTGGGCAACGGGTCCAAAGACGTACATATTCAGGATTGTTGTAGTTTCCAAGGCTGCTGAAACAAATACTATGAAATGGCTCAGCTGAAACAGTGGGAAATTATTTGCTCACAGTTGTGAGGCTGGGAAAATGTCCAAATCAAGGCTGACAGTGGACTTAATCATACAAATTACACAAGAAACTTGTTGGTTTTGCGTGTAGTTCATAAGGGTTCACACCATCACACAGTAGGACTTTCCACAGATCTTTCCTGGATAACACCACCTCCAGTCTTGACTTGCATGGAAATTGCTGACCGGGTCCATGTGCAGTTAAAGCCCACATGGACCACTATTCTCTGCAGACTCACTTTTGGGAAACTCAGAATTGTGTGTGTGTGTGTGCACCAAGTTCTCAGCTTATCCCTTTCCTCTCTTATTTTATAATAAACTGCAAAGGGAAACCAGGCTGCACTTTCCACACATAGCTTACAAATTTCCTCAGCTAAATATCCAAGTTTATCACTCTCAAACTTTGCCTTCCATCCAACATCAGAACTCAAATTTTCCAAGTTCTCCTTTCCTCCAGTTTCCAATAACACATTCATAATTTCCCTCGAATACCTCACCAGAAGTACCTTTAGTGTTCATGTCTCTACCAACAGTCTCTTCAAAGGAATTTAGATTTTTCTATCATGCACCTTACAGTTCTTCCAGACTCTACCCATTAATCACTTCCAAAGCCATTTCCAAAGCAGCAACCCACTCCAGATGCCAAAATCTGTTTTAGTTTCTGAGGCTGCTGAAGCCAATACCATGAAATGGGTCAAGGTAAACAATGAGAATTTATCCATTCACAGTTTTGAGGCTGGGAAATGTCCAAATCAAAGCATCATCAAGGTGATGTTTTCTCCTCAAAGACTGTGGCATTCTGGGGCTGGTTGCCAGTCATCTTTGATTCCTCTGTCACATGGCAAGGTACATGGCAGCATTTCCTGGACTCTTCCTTCTCTTTTGAGTTCTGTTTCAGCTTCTTGCTTCCTGTGACTTTCTCCTTCACTGAATTTCTTTCTTTTATAAAGGACTCTAGCAATAGGGTTAAGAACCATCTGATTGAGGTAGGACACAACTTAAGTAAAGTAACCTCATCAAAGGTCCTGCTTACAATGGTTTCACACCCACAGTAATAATATTAAATTAAAGACCTGATTTTCTGAGGTACTTACAGCTTCAAATCACTACAAGAATGTAAGTAAAATGAGCTATCAACTTCTTTCTCCTTCCTCTGATGTTCTCAGTCCTTACTCTACTTATTTCTTCTCATCCAATACCCACCCTGCATCTCATTAATTAATTCTCCTGAGGGCTAGACTAGAAATTAAGGGTGGCCACTGTCATGAATTTGCTCTTTAAATGGAGAACTCTTTCAGTTATAAGAGCTTTGTGTCTTATAGGGATAGTTAATATAGTGGAATTATAAGCAGAAAGGTTGATTTTTGACAACTCTATAGGTCATCCCTGGCTATGATTGTTAAGTAGCTGAAAAGGTAAAGCAGAAAGCCAACATTGTTTTAATGAATTTTAAGTTCCTAAGTAGATTAGGATGCCTTAGAATAAGATAAGTGGAGACAAATGCAGGGACTGCACTTAACTCTTTAGTTTAATTATTGAAATAAATTCACCACCACCACCACAAGAGCTACTCCTTATATTTTGCCTACTACCCACAGTTACTTTGCTAAGTTGATTGTATTCATTATCTCTAGTCCTTTGAAGACATCCGTGAAGTAATTATTATTAGCCTCCTAGGTGAGTAAAATAATTTGAATGTGATAGAATCTGTAGTAGGCACTGGGATATATAGATTAAAAGTTAATATTTCTGGTCCCCCAATCATTCGTAATTTGAACACTTGAAGACTTGGAGCTCTGGAATCGAATATAAAGAAACTGACCTTTCATCATGTATTATTTTTAAATTTTTGCTTTATTATATAAGTGGGTTTACTGAAAAATCATGCATAAAATAGAGAGTTCCCATATACCACCTTCCATTTGTATAGTACAATTGCTATAATTCCTGAAAGAACACTTTTTTAGTTGTGCTATCAAATAGAATCCATCATTTGCAATTAGGTTCAATGTTTGTGTTGTACAGTCCTATATCTGCTTGTTTTTTATTCTAGTAACATATATAAAAGATAAAATTTCCCCCTTTTAACCATATTTAAATATATTATTCAGTGTTATTAATTGCATTTACAATGTTAGGCTACTGTCAACACCATCTGTTACCAAAACTTTTAAACCATCCCAAATAGAAACTATGAAAAATTTAAGCATTAACTTTCATTCCCTACTTGTGCTCTGGCCCCTGGTAATCCACATTCTAGTTTCAGACTCTATGAATTTGATTATTCTAATTTATTTCATATCAGTGAGATTATACAATATGTGTCCTTTTGTGTGTGGCTTATTTCACTCAACATGATGTCTTCAATGTTTATCCATGTTGTCACATTTATCAGCCCTTCATTCTTTTTCACAGTGGAATAATATTCCATTATGTGTATTTACAACATTTTTATTTATCCATTGATTGGTTGATAGACACAGGAGTTGCTTCCTTCTTTTAGCAATTGGGAATAATGCCACTATGAACATTGGTGTGCAAATATCTGTACAAGTCCGTGCTTTCATTTTTTTGGTATATACCTGGAAGTGGGATTGCAGGTCATATTGTAATTATATACTTAACTTTCTGAGTAACTGCCACATTATCTTCCACAGAAGCTGTAAATTGCAAACATTTTAGCACAAAGCATGAACACTCAATATTTCAATATTTATACATCTAGCTTTTCTTTATAATCCCTGGTTGTTCAGCTAACATAATGTTGTTGAAGTTGAAAAATAAATGTAGTTATAAAATATTTGATTTGAAAAGCAACATAGTATCATTCCTATCTTACATTTGCTATATTTTGAGGAAAGTTTCATGATCTGATCAATAATATATTGTTTTGCTTAGATTTAACAGGAAAAAATAATAATACTTCAATATGTGACTGTTGTAAGCAAATTGTGGGGTGTGGAGAGAAATGTGAATTAGACTATAGAAAATGCAAAGACAAGAATTCAAACAATGTGCATTGACTAAAATGACCTCGTCAGTTAGATTCTTTAGGGATTTTTTTCCCTTTTCCAAGGATGGATATATGTTATTACTGCTCATTGTTGAGAATTGGTCCTAGAGGCTTCATGTTGTTTTCTGTATAAATAAATCTCTTGAACTTCTATTTAATTCAATATTATCTCTTTTCTTCATTCTTATTAACATCAAAATTGTTTGGAACTGCATTAGCCAGTTTTCATAATCTCATTTTTCCCTGGCTTTAATTCAGCTCAATTTAAAAAATGTTCTCACTGAGAACTAGAACACGGGGTATGATTTGTGGGAACTTTCCTTGTACTTGTCTTTAAAGAGTTTATAGGCTTGTGAGGAAATATAAATGAAAATCATTTTGATTCTAGGATAACATAATAACACAGAAAAGACCAGTCTAAACTGAGCAAGCATGAATGGGAAATAATTCTTCAAGAAGGAGATTCTTTACTTGCGTTTTCAAAGGTGAGTAGGAGTTATTCAGGCAAAGAAAATGGAAAAGAGAGACAGAAAAGACTAATGATATGAAGCACCATGATATGTGAGAAGAGCTACAGGACATCTGGTATTCCTAGAATATCAAGAGTCAGGTAGGAAGTGTCAAGATGAGCCTGTAGGGGCATTATGGAGGGCTAACCCCAAAGCCTTGTAAGTCAATACACGTTTTGTTCTCTACCTCAGAGCAATGGGAAGCCTTTAAAAGATTTTGGGCATGGTGACTTTCAGTCTATATTATTTGGATTTTCTTAATTTTTATTGAATTATGAGTTTTGTATCGATGTATAACTTACATAAAATAATATGCACAAATTTTACAGGTGTGATTCAGTAAAACACCATTCAGCAATCATCCAGGCTAAAATACAGAACATATCTAAGAACCCCAGAAGGTTCCTCCAAGCCCTTCTAAATCAAGATGCCACCAAAGGTAATCACTTTTTTGACCCAGATCACTATAGATTTATTTTTCCAACTTGAAACTCTTTTACTTACCATTATATCTATGAGCTTCATCCATGTTATTGTGCATAGCTGTAATTCATTCCTTTTAATTGCTTTGCTGTAGTCTATTTTTAATTCATCTTATTGTAGATGGATATTTTTTAAAAATATCACTGTGTTGCATGGTGAATGGGAAAAGGAGGCAGCAGAGATGATTTGAAACCAATTTGGAAGCTCACGCAGTAGTTTGAGCAAGAGGAGATGGCAATCTAAATTAGAGATGCTATTATTGAAGAGATGGGGAAAGAGTAGTTTTTAAGAGGTATTTGGGACCTGGTAAATCATTCATATGAACAGTTAGGAAGAGAGAAAATTTAAGGAAAGTGCAAGATTTCTGACTTGAACAACCATTACAGAGAATCCTGGAAGCATATATTGTTTAATGGAGTGATAGTGAGTTCAATTTTGGACATATCCAGCATAAGGTATCTTTGATAAAAATAAATATAAATGTTAAGGGCCAGCAGCCAGAGACGGGATACTACAGAGAACAGATGAATATTTTGTTCTCAAGATTGGTTTTCACTGGGCCCAGAGAGGGAACACTGAGACTTTGCTGACAGAGCTCGCTTAAAGTTTAGATTTCTGTCTGCCACTCTACTGACAAGCTGGTCTCTACAGGATTGTGTACTCATGCAAAGCCTACACAATTTACACGAGGTGGATTCTCTTTCTATTTATTGAATTCTGCTTTACTCTTAACAGTGGGGTTAGCCACTGAAGGCTCTTTCCCAAACCTTTAAAAATGTTATTTTTGAGGCTGCCCATCTGATGACTAATTCCATGATTAGGACTCAAGAGATTGAGAAAAATTGGGGATCATAGTGTTTTCTTAGCCCAGGCCAACTCATCATGGGTAGGCTTTATGGCAGTTAAACAGCTTTAAAGAAACATGTTTAAAGCCGCTCTCTGTTTATTTGTATCTGTTCTAATGAAGCAAATCTTTAGAGGATAAGAAAGAGGAATGAGTGCAATCAAGCAGTGGTTGTAAACCACAACATTTTGCAACATACATTCCATTTTTAATATACTGTCAAAATTAATGAAATTAAAGCAAATGCTTGAAAGAGGGAAATATTCATCCATAATTTAACTCAGTTTTATATTTTAAGGTATTTCTTTCCAATATTTTAATGGCAATTTGATTTTTTTTACAATGTACTTATAATTTTGAAATGTTTCTTCACAATATATCAAAGCATAAAATCATTATTATGCTTTCTTAGTCTTACTAAGTACCATTTAAAGGTTGCATATTATAAAATTGACTGAAGATCCTTTAAATTCCTTGTCTTTTCAGCCCTCAAAACTGTTCTTTTCATAGTCTCCCTTATTTCAGTATAGAACATTGCCGGGTACATTGGCCAAAATTTGTCTTCTTCTTCGATGCCTCTCTTTCACTCAAATATCACATATCCAATATATCAGCAATCATGTTGATGGGAAGTTTTAAGTTCTTCCAGAATCCTAACACTTTGTGCCACCGGCAACACTACCATTCTGATCCACTGCACTTTCATTAGACTCCGGGATTGCTACAATTGTCCCCTTATTAGAATCTGCTTCTTCCTTTGCTCCCAACAGGCTGTCCTCTCCATGGCATCATGACCCCTTATGTTAAAATAGAAGCCAACCTGCGTAATTCCTCTGCTCCGAACTGGGCGATGTCTTACCCATCTATTTTAGAGGAAAATGAAATTCCCTCCCGTGGCGTGAGGCGTGATGTCCCCTTTCACACCACTGGGACTTCTGCTCTTGCCATTCTGCCCTTTGCTCTTTTGGCTCTGGCCAACTCTGTTCCTCCAACTCCCAAGCCACTTTTCTGCCCAGGCTGTTGTTTCCCAACCTCTTAAGAGTCCAGCCATAAGTGGCAATCCTGGCCTCTTTATCCCAAGATCCTGCAACTAATGTTTTAATGCCAGGCCTAGCAGGGGACATCCAGAACCCTGTCCAACACAAGGGCCGGTTTATTCTGCCTGGCCCTGGTCTGTTCCAGTCTGTCCACTAGAAACAAAACTTCTTTGCTGCCTTAATTGGCTTTCTCCCGATCCCCTACAGGAGCTACACCGGCAAGCTGTCCTCCCTACCTGGCTTGGGGAGACTCCAGAAAGCACTGCCTGACCCTGACAGGAAGCTTCCTGCAGCTCCTGTGTGAGTCTTGATCCCTGGGTCTTGGAGGAGATGGTATTCCTATAATTCTTCCTGAATGCAAGCAAATTCTTGGCATTCATCTTGTCCCTTGAGATGATAGCTGTCCCCACTTGACTGGTTTCCTCTGGAGTCAACTTCTTGTGACAGCTGGTGGGAGCTACAGCCTGCATGGAACATTGACTTTGAAAGAGTTCAGAAAGAGAGAGTGGGCAGAGGTCACTACATCTAAGGCTTCCCCAGAAATTGTGTGCACTCTAACACACTCCCATGTCAGGTCAGAGGCATGGGGGCTAACCTGGACTGAGAAGAGTTGGGAGTCTGGAACTCTAACAGGATTTGGTTGGTGAATAGGTAAACAGATTGGGACTCATCAGTACATTCATTCAGGACCCAGGGACATAAATGCTCTGGCATCTTCAAGATGCATCTTCCCAGGTTGGCTTGGAGATTGTCTTCTTCTTGTCTTTTAGATTAGTAAAGACATAGAGGAACAGATATGGGAAGTTTTTATGAGCTGGACTTGGATGTACCACATTTCACTTTTGTTTAGTATTAGTCACATGATCATAGCTAACTGCAAGGGAGGCTCAGAAATGTGGCTTACCTGTGTGCTCAGGCATAAGAAGAGATATTCAGAGATATTAGCAATCTCTGACACAATCAAGACTCAAAGGATTTGAGGATCAAGTATCTTTATATTTTTAAACAACAAGACCAAATTAGATAAACAAATATGTCACTATATGCCTATAGAGGACATAAAGATACTAAGTGTTTCTCCAGGATGTCTATTCTAGAAGCACCAATGGATATAGTAAAATGGAATTGATGAGTTAATGCTACAGTCAATATAACAAGGGATAGCTGCATAAAACAAATGAAGACTGCCATTTCAGCATAAATGAACAGTTCGGAACTTGGCCTGAGTAGCAGAGCTGAAAAGTCTAATAGAACTCATTGTGAAGTGTATGTGTGTGCATGTGTGTATGTGTGTGTGTGCGAGAGAGGGGGGGGGGACAGAGAGAGAGAGAGAGAGAGAGAATGGCAACAAATGGCCAGAGACCCAAATTGATTATACACAACCCACATATCCACACACATATATCTATATGTTTACATATCATATATACATACATGCACGTGTGTGTGTACTTTAAAAAGTCAAGTACGGTTGGTTTGCTAGCATATTTTCCCCACCCCCATCCTTTAAACCCAAGGGAAAAGGTAACTCTTGCTGACAAATATATTTATCAGTTACTTCAAGCAATCTCTGAAGTAATCTTGACCTCTAGTCTAAACACTGACCAAGCTTATCACTTTTCAACTTGTGAAACAGAATGAGATCAGGGAAAAGGATAAGAGAATTGTTTTGGTGACAATATATTTCAGAGGCCACAAATTTTGAGCTTTGCATCTCACACTGGCTACTTAACAAAACCAGTGTCCCACGAGGGGAGCTCGCCCCCTAATGGTATGTGAGGAAACCAAATCCTCATGGCTTGGAGCTTAGTTGTAAAATGCCAAATTCTTAACTTGAGCTAACTAAAACATGCATATTAATGTAAAACACAGTTTTTAAACCTTGCTCCGTATAATTGAAGAATAGCAAAATAAAATATTTATTATATGACTAGTTTTTGTAATTCTCTAGGACTTTTACCTAAATCATATTTTTCTTTTCTGTTTAGTTCTTTGAAATTGCCAGTTTGCTTAAAAAATATCTTTTTTCCCTCTGTACTCTCTTTACTTTTTGTTTAAATATGAGTTTATATTAGAGACTTTCACCATGTACTTCATTGAAAAGAGGACTTGAGGGGATCCTCAGTGAAAAAGTTTATAGAAGTGTATAAAAATTGTTAAGAAAGAAAATGCTTTGGAAAAATGTGGTATGGGAAAATATTTTAATTTTCTGTGTAACTTTGCATAAACTTACATTTAACTTGAGAAAAAGTCTGACCTGTAAGCCAGAGTAGAAACTGAATTGTATTGATACACTCAAGAAAGTTAATCATAAACAGATTAAAAAAAAACAAAACATTTTTTCCTACAAAAATTTTTTAAAAAGTTGTGGATATGTGCTGATCAAATTTTCAAAATGGCAACTAAAATTAAATTTCCTTCTCTACTACCACCACAAAACAAAACAACATCCTAGGGCTCTACTTTAAATAGGGATTCCTATGACAACTAGCTATTTTTTTTTTTAAATTGTAATTTCTTCTAATTGCTCAAACTTTGTACAATAATTTTGATCTAAATGAAACCTTTAAAATTGTTATTATAAAGTGATTAATAAAATTTGGGATTTAGAAGGTATAATATAAACAACTATTTTACTTTATATTAAAAACATGGTTAGTAAAATTTAAAACTCCAAGTTCACATTTGGAATTCTAAGTTCCCTACGTGGGCTTTATTGACGCATTTCTATCAGTATGTGAGCTGCTTCAATTGGTTGATGGTTATATTAGAGGTTAAGATGATGTAGATTATTTTTAATTGTTTTTGTTTTATACATAGATGCTCCAATGATATTTATTTCAGATTTCTGTTTTGAATACTTTTCACCTTTTTAAAGAAATAGAACAGTACTGTCAGTATCTTTAAATTATCACATTTATAAGCTAACACTGTATGTTACCAAGATAAAAAAGTAACTTTAATTTAATTGTCAATTACAACAATAAATGACCTTTGCTTTTTAAGGGCTATAATCCAAACAATTCTAAACTTGTTTCTTTATCTCTGATATGTAGATTGGAATTCTGCAAATTTTTCATCCACTTCTCCAAAGTAACCCAACTCCAAAGGTGCAGCCCACTGGAAAAGCTATTTTAGTATAAGACTAGATCAAAATAGGGCTGTTTTATTTGGTGCTTCAAAATATTTCTGAAAGAGGACTGCTGCATCATTATATTTTGACATTTCAAGTTTTGTAACCACATCAGTCAGAACACATGATTTTCTTAATATTTCCCTTTGCATTTGAATTAACTCTATCCAGAAAGCAGTCTCTCCCATTAACCCTTCCTCCACTGCCAGCAATTAGCTATTTGATTTTTTTTCCCTCTTCACTTATTAAAATGGCAATGCATCTCCTGCTGCCTGTTCCATGGCAATGTGCCAAAGAGACAGGTAGTCTCAGTGGGTGAAGTTTAGTCCTAATTAGAGTGGTGTCAACGGGACGGTGGAACTGTTATTGTCACAAGCAGGAAGTGCACTAGACAGGTGGTTTCAAAGACAGGCTATAAAGAATGTGCAGCACATAATAAAGTCACCAGAGACCAGCCGGCACACTGACTCTGACGCTCTTTCTGCAGCTGACCTTTTCACAGAAACTGGGTCTTATCTTATCCTTGTGATAAATGTGAGCCTAAGTCATAGAATCGTGACCTTTGAACATATGGGATGACTTTCAACAGCTTGTCCCTTAATTCCCAGCAAGGGAAGAATACCCGAGTGACAGTAAGTTACGATCGTTATTTTCACTTGCAGACTGTTCACAGCAGGCTTTTTTTTTTTTTTTTTTGCCATAGCTTCATTTAGATGCACATTGTCATAAAGTCAATTGCTAGTCTGATGTACTGTACTGTAGTTCCATAATTGAGATTTCCTTCGGCATTAATTAAATAAGTCCAAAC
This sequence comes from Chaetophractus vellerosus, assembly GCA_004027955.1. NCBI lineage: Eukaryota > Metazoa > Chordata > Mammalia > Cingulata > Chlamyphoridae > Chaetophractus > Chaetophractus vellerosus. The sequence continues at coordinate 10,736 of PVKH010000224.1, forward strand.
AGAGCAAAGACTAAGGATGTACAGCCCCAATTGTAATTTGTATTTTTGGAACAGAAATATTTTCATCTAGTAATTTTAAACAGAGATTAAAGCCCATGATCAGTTTCAAATCTAAGCACACGAGAAATATTTTATGATTATGACTTAATGAATCAATTTTAAACCTGTGGCACAACCTTAAGAATGTAGTTCCAGATATGATAAAAACAGGGTGACTAAGAGTCCGCACACACTCAGCCCCCTTCCCTCCAGGGTTTCCACTGAATTCTGCCTTGCCTGGCTGTAATTTAAAGCCATTCTTAAAGCCTCCTGAATACATGGTTTTCTCCAATTCTGGACTGAAGCTGAATCACCTCTCCCAGCAAGTCTCAGATCTTGCTGGCTTGGTCTTCCTCAACCTCCCATTAGAAAATGTCCTGTCTTGACAGAATATAATCCTTCCCCCCTTACCTCATTCTTCACCTTCCTTATACTTTCTTCTGATCTTGATTGCATACATCCTGTTACTTGATCAGTTCATTTCTCAGTATTGGTCTCTTCCCTGTCACACAGGTTCTGGCCTTTAGAAAGCTCACTTTTCAAGTGTCTGAGTGCCACACATAACCTACACAGGAGAGCTCTTGTCTGCAGCCAGCAGAGACCATGTAGGGAACACACAAGCAACAGGGAAACCAGCCATGATAGGATATTAGAGCAAAACATAGCATATTTTAGCAGTAAACAAAGTATGGAGATAATCAGGGCTCAGCACAGGTGTTCAATTGTTGCATTCTTAACCCAAAAGAGATTAAGCCCTAGATCTAACAGAACAGTCCTAGACTTACTTTAATCCCAAACTCATCCTTACTTTAGAAAACAGAATATTGATGCTGAGTTATCCACCTAAACTCCTAAACTTTATTTGTATCAAACCTGCTCCTCTTCCTTCAACTAGATCTTGCAGTTAGGAAGTTAGGACTGCTCCTTCTGTTCTTTACTCTCCCCTTGCTCACCTCTACCTCCACGTGCTTTCTCATTGCTTTATTGATTGGATGATATTCTCAACCTTTCAACGCCATGTGCATTGTCAGCAAGGATGGAGAGGTGATGCAATAGAATCGTTCTTACTTGGTTGGATTTCTTTGTGCTCTCTGAGCCCAGCAAATAGCTAACCCCAGTGTTGATATGCAGCTGCAGCATTTGTTAAAATATCCAAATATTCCGTATGCTTTGGTTCATTTCTGCTACCTCGACCCTAACACATTTTCCCTACAAATGCCTCACTCTGCCTCAGCCCCTCTGGCCCTCTCTCAAAATTCCAAGGTGTCCTTCCCTGAGAAAAATTTTATTAGATATTGTAAGGCAAAGAAATCAGGCCCCATTGCCATTGATTAAGCCATATGTATTAGTCAGCCAAGGGGGTGCTGATGCAAAGTACCAGAAATCTGTTGGCATTTATAAAGGGTATTTATTTGGGGAAGAAGCTTATAGTCACAAGGCTATCAAGCATAAATTACTTCCCTCACCAAAGTCTGTGGCCATGTTTTGGAGCAAGATGGCTGCTGTTCTCTGGGAAGGTTCAGCCTTCCTTTTCCTCCTAAGGCTTCATGGTCCTAGCTCCTTCTGTTTTCAGCCCTAGGTTAGCATAGCTTTGTCTCTCTCCCAGGGGCCCATTTCTTTCTGGGCTTACCTGCTCTGCTCTCTTCACGAGGTCAGCTGTAGACTCTCAGGCTCATCTCTCTTCCCAGGGCCTCTGCCGTGTCTAATGGAGCATTCTCTCCATCCTCACTTATCTGCTTCTCTGTGTTTACTTCCTGGGGATCGAGCATCAAAAGCTCAAAGCTCTCTCTTCTGCCATGTCGCTTTCTCTGTGAGCCCCTGCCCACCAAGGGGTTGGGGACACAACGTCCTACTGACATGGCTGAATCAAAACTCTAATCATAATTTAATCAAGTAAAAATGAAGCCTCTGAATTTAATACAATCAAAGGGGAACAGTCCTAGAGGAATAGACCAGTTTACAAACATAATCCAATATCTATTTTTGGAATTCATAAACAATACCAAACTGCTATACTCCAACCTCTGAATTCCAAAAAGACATTACAATATTCATTAAATCTTATTTCAGTAGCAAAGCTAAGCACAAAATCACATCACAATCAGTTTATAGAAATACCGTTTGTCTTGGGGTGAGCCCCATCTGGCTGTAGACCTGTGAAACTTACAAAACAATTTATATGCTTCCAATATACAAGGGACAAAGGATAAACATTTGGGTTACCGTAAAGAGAATTGGGAGAGAAACATGAGATCCTAGGTTGCCTCCTGATAGATACTGCTAAAATGCTCCAAACTATCAACTTAAAGTTGATCATTAATTGGGTCCAAAAACATGATTATTACCACTAACATGGTGTCAGCACAAAATACTGCCAATGACTCATCAAATGCATTGAAAAGAAAACATGAAGAAGATGATGATGATGACGGCGATGATGATGGTGCTATGGTAATTTGTAATCTGGCCTTGATGCATGTTAACATGCATAGTTGATCTTGAATCCATTGTGCTTAAACATGCATGTTGGATCTTTCCAAGTCCTGCTTTAGAAAACTTAATGAGTAAATATGGTTACCACACTTTTCAACTCAGATGTTGGATTTTCTTTAAGAGGATTAGTAGTGGTTTTTTTTTTGTCAGCTTTTAAGTGTAAAAAATAAAGCTGTCATTCACAAAAAAAAAAACAAAAAAAAAAGATTCCAAGGTGCCCTCCTGGTCATGCAAGTAAAGAGTTATTGGCTGGGAAAGCAGGGAGTGTCCAGGGTCCCACTCCATCTCTACGAGCAACTTCTATTCTGAAAGGTTGGTGACTATGATATACTAGTTGTTAAAGAGTTAGAATGCAAACAATGGTTAAAATGGAAACTTTTTCTTTTAACATAGCTAGATAGTCTTCTCAAAATTTCTATGGGGTAAGAAAGGACTCTTCTTTTGACTAGAGAATGCATCTCAATTCCATGTGGTCCCATATATTTCCTATATATCTCCTTTCTCAGTCACTGGCTGTGCAGCATTTGTCTCCAGCTTGATTCTGCTGAGATTTCCTTGTCCTTCCAGGAATATGCAGAAGTGTCATTTTCTTCTCCAAATAGCACATAAGTGGTCTGCTAAATAGGGTTGTCAGATAAAAAGCAGGGGGCCCTGTTAAATTTGTAATCCAGATAAAAAATGCAGAATATTTTTAGAATAAGTATGTCCCATGGAATACATATATATATAATTTGTTTTTAATCATATTTCATTTTATCATAAGTGTCACAATTTCAGGAAGAGATGTAGTAACAAATCAAGAAGATTGAGGCTGCATTTGGAAGGTTCTTTGGCTTTCCAGTGATCTTAAAAGAGTAGAGAGAGAGAGGGGAAAAAAAAATAACTGAAAGCACAGACTATTAGGATTACTTCTAGTCTATAGCTGTTACTCCAGGTTCAGTTTCCAATTGAAGATATCTGGGGTTCATAGCTGGAGACTGGGTTGAATGCAGCAAAATGTTGACCAGATATTCAGCGATGGCTGAGCTAAATCTCCCTTCCTGCTTGCAAACCCCTTTCCACTCTGCTGGCTGCCTATGTAGTGTTGCCCCACCCCCATCCCAAGGAAAACATTTTCCACCCCTAAAATATAATAATATTAAATGTGTGTTTTGCCTCATTTTATGGATCACACTTACCTAAAAATTATTCACTGTTTATAGAAATTCAAATTCAACTGGGCATCCTGCATTTTATTATTGTTATCATTAAAGACCTTTATTAACAGGTGCTTAAAGTTTGCTTTCTTTTTTTAACACAGAATCAAGTTATAAACTTTATTAAAAATTTAAAATGAGGTTCTTAAAAATATCAACTTGACCAGATATGAAACAATTTAAAAATCTTCAATGGTGTATTGAGAAAAACCAGGTTTTCAAAGAACACTGTCATGAACAAAAAGAGGTCAGGTAGAAATAAAATCTCCCTGTTGCATAGATAATGCAGATAGTTGTAGTTATCTGGCCAATGGGCAAAAAGTAAGCACTTAAAGTCTTCAGTGCCCATCTTTTGTTCATTTCTTGTTGCTGGAATTTCATATTCCTTCTTCTTGGTTGACTAGACCAGATGATGGCAGAACTGGTAAGCTGGCCTTTACTTAGCCCTCCCTGCTCAGCCTCTCAGGAACAGATGAATTCTCAGCTGGTGCTTGGGTTGTTTTTGCCTATTTCTATTTTGTGTTTATTTTTCTTGTCTCTGCATCTGTTGTTGAAGTTGTGGCGGTATCATTGTAGAGGTGGCTGCTGACCTGGCGTCTCATCTTGGTTTCCTTCTTTATTGCCTTCCTCTCTAGGTTGTATCTGGTGAGCAGGGCCCCTGCAAAAAGGTGGCCCAAAACCCCAATAAATAAGGCACTTCACTGGTCTACCTTGTTCTCCTCCACCCTGATAGTCAGCATCCTCCATCACTTCTCCCTGCAAAAGAGGATTGGGATTCGGTGGTTGACCCCCTCTAGGGTCTCCACACATAGTAACTTGAGAACTGTGTTAAGTTTGCCTTGGGGGCCTCACCTTTGGGAAACAGCCACCATCCCTCCTTATTCTCCCCATCCTCACCGTGCTGGTAATTCTACTGGCAATTGCATGGAGGACCCCTACATCGTGGATGAAGTCTATGAAATGGTTCTGGTCTGCCGCATATTTACTGCTTTGCACTGGAATATCACCAGGGCCTGTTACATTTGCTGCCTTCACTCCCTTTTCTCTTTAACCAACATCATACTCCACAGTCTCTCCATCTCCTACATTGCTGAGATCCTTCTGGTGCTGCTTTTCCTTATGGCAGTCTGGTGTACAAATATATGGTTGGTTCATTCCTGCTGACAAAGCCATATCTGTTTCTTATGTTGACCCGCTTTACTGTTCCCAAAACCTTCCTTGTGATGGCTTTCTTATCCAGGCCCGCAGACCTCCACTGTTGTGGGTTGTGTCAGGCTTGGAACAGGGTGTCCTCAGTGCTGAGTGCAGGAGGTGGTGGGCCTGGCAGGAGTGTTGGCTGTGACTGCAGCTCCTCCCAAGTGTGACGAAGGTAACTAGGCCAGTGGCCATGCTGGGGCTACTCAGAGCTCTCTGGAGTCTGTTCTCTGTTCCTGGTACCATTCGAACTCCTGCATCTTGTATTTTTATTTGCTAAATCTGCCAACCCTTTTCCCAAACATTTTTGCATGTTCCTTGTTTTGACACACTCCACGAATGGAATGCAGGCAAGTCTCAAAAATGTAACATCTTCCAGGCTCCATCATCACAGGTCTTAGTCTCAATTTCGTCTTCCGGATTTCCTTGGGCAGGGGTCTGAGCCCAATTTACCATTCCTTCTATTTTCTCATCCATGTGTCATGCAACAGTCTTGCGCATCTCTTGAACTGGACTGCCTAAGGCCACTCATTAAGTTTAGGCTTAAAAAGTCGGATTTCCCCACCCCTTTCCCTGTGAAGTGGTAGAAGTGAGTGGGTTCAGTCAAGTCAACCCTGCTTATGAATGAAGTCTCTCCAATCTTTCAACTTAAACATTTGTTTTTATGATGTTATTTTTTAAAAGTCTTTGCATTAGCTGAGGAAGTCCAGATATTTATAAATTCAAGGCAATTTTCTTTGTAAATTGGCAAATGGTGGAGGTACAATGCTCAATGTCCCTAGTGAAGAAGCTGCTGCTGTGTCCAGAACTTCCACCACTGCATCCAGATATTACATCGGACAACCCTGCAGGCAATGTACCCACTAGGGTGAATTCTGTGCCATCCCTTTCTTTGTGACATTAGCTATTTGTTGGTCAAGGTCTTAAGTGAACCTGCCTAGCTAGCAGACCTAGGTCACCAGATTAAGTCCCAAATGCAAAAGACACTGGAAAAGCCTAAGGTCAGATTACATATTGGGAGTTACCTACTGCCTCCCACTAAGATTCAAGTAAGAGTACTCCAAATATTCAAATGATCAGTGGGCAAGAAGAAAATGACAGATGACCCTACACTAGCTGTTACAGTTTGATGTAATATGAATTCCAAAAATCCATATTGAATCATGCTTGTAAACTGATCTGTTCATCTGGGCACGATTGGGTTATGATTAGGGTGTTGAGCCCCAACCCTCAGTGGGTGTGGTCTCAAGTATAAAAGGCAAGGCCAAAGACAGAAGGAGCAGATTTGAGAAGCAGTTTTGATGTTGGAGTTTGGATGTTGGAGAGAAGTGAGCCGTTCACCTGATAGTCTACAGCTGGCCTTGTGGAGGAAACAGAAAAGCTAAACCCAGAGAGAAACACAGCCCATGAAGAGAGGAACCCAAAAAGCCTGAACCCTGGCAAACGTCGGCAGCTGTCTTGCTCCAACAGTGCCAATGGACTTTGGTGAGGGAAGAACTTATGCTTTGTGGCCTGGTAACAGTAAGCGTCCACCCCAAATAAATACCCTTTATAAAAAACAACCAATTATTGGTATATTGTGAAGGCACCCCTTTTTGCTGCCTAATACACTAGCTAGAATTCATTGGGCCAGTCAGTGTCGTAGCAAGGAATACTCAAATTTCCCGAAGCCCAGTTCAGTATTCTAGAGTATTTGTATATTTCAGGTCTCTATTTCTTTGTTGGTTATGAAAGCAATTGAGTAGGTCATATGCAGCACATTTTTACAATAAAACACAATAGATAAAATCAGAAGGTACAGCAGTTAGTAAGGTTAAGTATGGTTTTTGAAAACTACTACATTAATTTTGTTTATGTGTGTTTGCATTTGTGTACTGGACCAATAAGAAAGATATATTTTGTGCTATATCAAAAGTTTATTTTCCTTGGGTTATGGTAGTTTGTGATCAGGATAATGTTTAGGAATGGAAAACTGTTGATGTGTGGGTATAAGAAGTTCTTTTTTGTTTTTTTCCAGGGGAGAGCACGAATGCAGTCCCCCACTACCACAAATTATGCAGTTAAGTTTCCCGCATTTGGAGAAATTGCAGGGGTCAACACATCCAGAGTGCAATGGATGAGCCTTGCCCTGGGAAAACCACCTTCGTGATCATGGTATCTCCCTTTCCAGGTAAGTATAAGAAGTTCTTTTTAAAAATATATCCTCTGGTATTCCTTGCACTAATAATCACTAATTAATAAAGCGTAACTTTTAAAATATAAGTATTACCCTCAAAGAAAGTAAGCAGAGGAGAAAAGCTCAAATCTACTGTTAATAAATGTCATCTGAATATCTAAAACTATAATGATTATTACACATAAGCTGAAGGTCTCTAGCAGGATTTTTTCTTACTTTCAAAGGCCATATTTATATTGCCCCTCATTTCATATTTCAGAAATGTCCTTTCACATGGTGGAGAGTTTCATGCTGTCAAGTTATGTCCTATTTGTAAATAATCGACTTGGGAAGAAGTTTGGGAAATATCATGTTTACTTGTCATGGTTTAACATGTATTCTCTTTTGAGTTCCCTTTGTTGCTCATGTAATGAAACAGGACTTTAGGCAGGTAGCTCCCAAATCATCTACCCTTTCATTATTTACTGTCTGTCATCATTTAGAGAAGGGACAGATTTTCCCTCTGGCCTTCCAGCACACCATAACATGCCTAATTAGCTTTATAGCAACACAAAAATCTTTTCCATCCTGTACACTAAAGGTCTTCTGAGGTAGAAACTCCATGAACTGAAACTGTGACAGCCAAAAGAATGTCGTTTTCCAGGCGGTCAACGGAAGTAGATGCCCTTTTTTTCTCAACAAATCTTTCATATCTTAAACCACATTTTGGACTTTGCCTTGGTAATATCCTGAAAACCAGGTTCTCTTTCCCCACTCCACCCCCTACAAGAATGTCTTAATGAGTAAAATGTATTCTGAACCCTCAAGCAGTTCAAAATTGGAACAAGATATTTTATGTGATACGTGTATATGTTTCTGAATTTATGAATTTATTGCTTGCCAAATTTTACATCCTGCTTTATTATAAGTCCAGAACTGCTTTTATTTTTATGCTCAACTTCTGTTTGATTGTTGTATTATTGGTAACATTTTTATTCATCTGTTTTCCAGATTTGGGGCAATATTATTAGATTATGTTTTTAATGATGAATTGTAATAAGAATATCTTCACTGCCTCTCAAACTCCAACTCAGAAACCCCCCAGGATTGAACTCCCTAAAATAATTGGGTCATAATCCCCTGGCTAGCTCCCTTTTGATGCCCTTATTTATGATAGTTCAGCCTTTCTGTAAAAGTCTCTAGGTCTTACTAGCTTAACATGGGCTCCATTCACTTCTCTGTAAGAATCATCTCCCAAAGTCCACATGTCCTTCTAGTCCCCCTCTGAAATGAATTACCATTTGAAAATTCTGATTACAGTTTAGATGATCTTGTTCAAGACATTCCAGGGCTGTCTTCAGGTGGAGGTGGGAACAGGGGTGCAAGGTGTGCAGAAGGGCTGGGAACTAGCCATATTAATATTCCATGAGCTCTGTGAAGTAAGACCAGGCTGAGCACATGTGGTGTGGTTCTCTGAAATAAACTTGGAAATCATAAGGTTAAAAAAAAGACCTTTTCTTAATTGTTCCATTAGTTCAATCATAGTTATTTCCAAGTTCCAATCACCTACCTATCTTGTTAAATATTTCATTGAAATATTCTTAAATACCAACAGCAATGGGTTCTCATCCCTGGGAATCTTAAGTAATGGCTTTAAATAACCTGCAGTAAGCAATTGTTATGGCTACTTTAAACACCTATGGGAATTTTAATACATATTTTATAGTATGTCCATACATTCTCACAAAATCACTTTCCTCCATAAACTAAAGGTAAATCATTATTCCATGTAAACATTTCATCTTTACCCTATGGCTTCACATTCAGTCTGTCACTCCCACTGTCATATAATACTCCCTTGTTCTCTTATGTGATATTAATTGTGTTATAAATTTTAACACAATTTATAAATCACACATCTAAATTACAGGGTAGAATGATATTTGAAATTGGAATCTAGGACTCTGCCATTAAATGTGCATGACTTTAGTCGAGGCATTCAACTACCCTTGGAGAAGATGGAATATCTATTGGATCCTTCTTTTTCTAAGATCAGTGTTCACCCTCTCTTCATCCACATGATACTGCATGTGGCTCTTAGTGATCTTGTCTCAGTTGTGACAACTGTGCCCATGGTCAAAATGGATCGAAATGTAGGAAAGTAGACCTGAGCTATGCTGGGCTAATGAGAAGCCCCTTAAGTTTGAACTAAAAAAAACCAAAACAAAACAAAAAAAAAAAACACTCTGACCCTCTTATTTTTTTAAGGATCATTTTATTTTTGTTTATTTTTTATTTTTACTTTTTTATTTTTAAAGAAGCTTTAGATTACATAAATGTTCCATATAAAATGTAAGAAATTCCCATATGCCCCACATCCTCCCACTCCTACACTTTCCCACATTAACAACATCTTTCATTAGTGTGGTACATTTGTTACAATTAATGAACATATACTGAAGCATTGCCACTAACAATGGACTATAGTTTACATTACAGTTTATACCCTGCCCTGCACAATTTTATAGGATATGACAAAATGCATAATGGCCTATATCTGTCATTGCAATGTCATGCAGGACAATTCCAATGTCCCCAAAAAGCCACCATGTTACACCTATTCTTCCCTCTCCCTCCCCTCAGAACCTCTGGTGGCCACTGCCTCTATACCAATGATGAAAGTTCTTCCATTTCTTGAATAATAATGTCTATAAAAGAATAATACTAATTCTGCTTTAGTCCATTGTTTATTCCCCAATGTTGAGGATTTGGGGATGGTGATGCCCACTCTGTTTCTAACTGAGAGGGGGCTTAGCTCCGATAAGGCAGATGGATGGGACAATCTTGCTTGCAGTTGCAGACACTCTCTGTTCCTTGGGATGTGTGTGGTCCATCATCATCTCCTTTTTAGTTGTCCTGGGTGAGTCCAGTGAACTGGAGAGTAGGTGTTACAACTCTGCTGAGATTCAGGGCTCAACTAGCACATGAACAGATCAAAGATTTGTCTCTGGGACATATATTTAACAAGCATGGTGCTAATTATATGTTCAAATAAATGGGGCAGAAGAGCCATATGTAGGGAAATTATAAATGAGTCTAACTCTGTTGCACTGGGGAGCATAAATTCCAAAGGAAGGCCCACTAACAGGGTGCCGAACTCCTGAGCTTGCCTGCCCTGCTTATACTTTTGGGATATCTCTAGAGCCCTCAAGAGCCCCAGTGTTTGAGACACAGTTTACTGTGGCAGTCAATGAGATCCTGCTGAGTCGTGCATAAGCATAACCTCTGGAAGGACCTCCCAACTCAATTTGAAATCTCTTAGCCATAAAAACTCACTTATATTTAATATTTCCCCCTTTTGGTCAAGGTCTTTTTCCAAATGTATTACTAGTTGGCCCTTGGTAATGATCCCTTGGTGCCAACAAGTTCTCATCTCCAGGAGTCATGTCCCACCCTGGGGAGTAGGGGAGTAGTACATTTATATGCTGAGTGAAGCCACATTTGAATTATTTCAGGAAATACCTCTTAGGCAATATAGAATACTAGGTTAAGTTTCAATTTCTCAAGAAAATGTTCATAAGTATAATCATCAATATCAAGGGTCTGGTATAATGACCTGACCTTCTTCTTGATAACCTGTAACATGTAGTCTAGGCATCTTTCTCCTTCTTCCATACAGAGCAGAGAGATAAAGAATCCAGAAAGGAGATGGAAAGGTCAAAATGAGAGCAGAACTGTATGTGCAGAGAGAGTGAAGAGACAGAGAGAAAAGAATAGATGGCTTTTTAACTGTGACTCATTCTTATATCCTTATAATGAAGAACCCTTTTCGGTTTAAGCTTATTTCAACTAGGTTATTTTATTTGTCACCGAAAGATTGCTATATAAGTAGTTCCCATCCACTGTTTCCCCTGTTTTAATCTGTTGATAAAAATATTATTACCTACCCTAAAGGTTTGCATGAACATCTAATGAGATAATATGACAGAACATTTTAAAAATAGTTATATAGAGAGAGTAATATATAATATTGAATAATAAAAAATTGAATGTGTCCCTTTGAAAGAAATATTTCATTTTTCTCATTATCTCCCGTATATTCCTTTAACAAATATGAAAAAGCTACAGTGGCAGTGTTATTCATTGATCATCAAACCTCAGATGTTAATTAGATGGGAGAGAGAATGGCTAATTTCTAAATATATCTTTGGTTTTACAGTGAAATTAAATATATATGTTGACATCATTTTTTCTGGAAATAGAACATGTTAGGGATTATAGGCAGGAAATTTAGGATATTTTTATAGAAATAAACCCATAAAATCACATCACATTTGAAGGAAATGTAAAAGATATTGTAAATTGAAATTCATTGTCTTTACTTTGTTCACTTGATCTTCACTCACACCTCAGGTTTTTAATTGTTATTTTAAAAAAGTGAGAGATTTTAATGTAGTATCAAGTTTGTTGAGATAACTACTCTTTATAAAGTCCCGTGAAAGATCTACTGGGGAATAGAAAAATAAATATTTTATAATCTCTCTCCTGAGCATTTGAAATAAAGTGAAAGAGACAGATACACAAAAAATTAACCACACTGCAGGATGAGCTGCTGAAAGTACTATCAAAAAGTATAAGCAAATTGTTGTAGAACAGAAATAAAAGTGTGATTAATTCTGCCTGGGCCTGAGGGAATCAGGGAAGGCTTAAATGAATAATGGATAAATTTATGTCCTTATTGTACTCCAGGTGTCTGAAAAGTTTTTTTTCTTATCAAAGTACATTTCGTATATGATTTTGTTTACACCTCTTAGTAACTTTGTAAATTAGGCGGGACAACCCAGGGCAATTAAGAGACTGCCTCAATGTCTTACAGAGCATAACTCAGTATGTCCATGTGTAGATAAGAACAATGATACTTCATAGGGAATCAATGGAAAATGAAAAATAACTCACATTTATTTATGGAAAGCCCATATTTTAACATTAAAATGTTAATTAGACAGAAATGTGATTAAAGTGTTAACCCATCTGTTGAGATGAAAAATAACATGTGCACTACCTTTCATTCTAGACTATTTAGTAAATCCATGTGATTTGTTTTTGGTAGAAAATTATTTTCAATGTCATTATATAAGAACAATGGTCAAGCCAAATTCCAAAATAGTTATTAAATTCCATGCTTATCAATGGGATTTTTCATAGGCATTCATTTTTTAACTTTTTTTAATCAGAAAAGTTATAGGTTTACAGAAAAATCATGCATAAAATATACAATTCCAATATACCACCCTATTATTAACATCTTGCATTCATGTGATATATTTGTTATCATTCATGAAAAAATACTTTTATAATTGTACTACTAACTATAGTCCATTGTTTACAGTAAGGTTCAATGTGTTGTACAGATTTATTTTTTAAAAATTTATTCTAATAACATATATACAACCTAATAGTTTCCTTTTACCACATTCAAATATGTAATTTAGTGTGATTACATTCACAGTGTTGTGTTGCTATCACAACCATCCATTACCAAACCTTTACTATCAACCCAAATAGAAACTGTACAGTTTAAGCATTAACTGAAAACTTTTTAAGATGCCTGCATTTTATTTTTACTTTGAATAATGATATGACTTGAAATAATTAAAATCAGTAGAAAACTATTATACACAAAAGAAACTTGAGGTCAAATAGTACTGAATAATGAGAAGACATATTTCAAATATATTTTATGACTATAAAATGTTATATTTTGTATTAAGGATAATGTGGAGTAAATTAATGGAAGTGTATGAGACGCTAATGAAATACATAAACTTCCCCGTAATTCCACCATTAAGAGGTATGTTATGCCTACTTCTGATTTTTTAAAATATTATTTTACATGAATTGAGATAGTATATATCTCTTTTCATGTTGCTTTTTTAATTAAAATGTCAGTAAAGTGAAACATTACTAACTCAATATGATTTAATGATTTGAATAATATTCTTTGATACAAATACATCAAAAGTGTATATCCATTTTAAATTTCTTCATATTTTTCTTAATTTTTCTCTAATAGTTTTAAAATTTACATTTTCACTAGTACATTTTGAATCACAAATGTTTTATTTTATTATTGTCATTAGTGAATTTCTCTAATTAATAAGCTTTCAAGATTATGATTTTATATTTTATATATTTATAACATTATTTTAGAATACTTTTATTGGATAGTCTATAAAACATTTAGTGAATTCCTGCTTGTAATAAAAAGTTGTTCTGAGAGCACCTTGTCCCAGAATTATTCAAAATTTAAGGAAAAGTGTGAAAGTTTCCTTTGCCCCTAAATTTCTTTCATAATGCAAACTGATAAGTGACATTTCATAATTTAAGATAACATGTAAAGTCTAGGCATAATCTTCAGAAAGATCGTATTAAGATAGATAACAATACTAACTTAATTACCTCTTTATTCAATTAACATGTACTGAGCACCTAAAAATTGTAAGCTCTTAAAACTACTGAGTGAGGAGATGGTTAGGGTTTATAAACTTGCATACTTGGTGAGCTCAATATACATTAAGAGCAATTATTTACAAATCTGATAGAACAAGACACAATTCCTATATAATATAATAAGATTCGACACTGGATAAAGCACATAATGTCTCTGTAATTAGGTGATTCTCTGAATTTAAAAAAAAGTACAAAAACTACCTCTATCTCTAATATATTTGTGAGTAAAAATGATATGATAATATAAAAATATGTTGTAGTTATTATTTCTTTTCTTTAACTTTCTGGTATTTTATCTGTACATTACTTTGATTTCTTGATTTTTCAGAGGAGTACTTTTTTAATGGTACAACATATTGTCTTCATCCTCTCTCTTTTCTTCAATTGGGTTACTGGTCAATTTCACTGGCCTTCTTTCTGCTAAACACATCTAGTTACTTTAAAATTTTTTGTTATTTTATTGAACTATATCATTCATACATGAACATGTATAAACAATAAGTACATAGTAAAAGTTGTGAACTTACAAAATAAACATGCATAACATCATACAGGGGTCCCATACATCACCCCACCACCAACATCTTGCTTTGTTGTGAAACATTTGTTACAACCTATGCAAGAGCATGGTCAAACTATTACTACTAACTATAGTCTATACCTTGCATTTCACATCCAGTTATTTTTACTTCATATATTATATTTTTCAGTTTTGGAGTTTCCATTTTGCTCTGTTTTGATAGTTTTCATTTTCAGTTAAGATTCTTCATTTATTTACTTATCTTTATCTTCATTGCACTTAATTCCTTGCTTATGTTTTGGTAGCTGCTTTAAATTCCTTATCTGATAAATCCAATATTTGTGTCATTTTAGGGCCTGTTTATATTGACTGATTTTCTTTCATCACCTCACTTTTTCCTCTATTTAAAAAAAAAACTATTATTTTTATTGCATGTTGAGCATTACTGAAGATATCTTGTCATCTTCTTCTCAATAGTTTCGACTTTTATTCTGGTATGTAGCTAAATCACTGCTTATTCACTTTTAACTAGTGCAAGCTTGATTTTATACTTTATTAGAGACATTATTTTGAAATGTTGAAGTATTTACTATGCCCCTTTATTTTGGCAGCCTTAAATTCCAAATTATGTCTTCCAGTGGGCAAAAGCTTAAGCATTTGCTCTGTGTTTTCATCCTTCCACTTGCTACTTTTCACTCTGGGTCCTTGGCATCTACTTCACATTTATGCAGTTTTGCTGTCAGCCAAGGATTTTCCTCCATTTTGGAGATTTTCCCCTAATTTCCAGCCATTCTGACACCCCCAAACTTGGTTTTCCGATACTTCAAGCTACTTTTTTAGAGTTCTAGTCACCTTACATAGTAAAGATTACAAGTGTGAAAAGGCAGTATAAACCTGTATCTCTCACCTATTGAATGTGATTCCATTTTTGTATGAACCAAATATCCCCCTGCTCTGTGAGTTCTGCCCAATGTTTTTAAATAATAGATCTTTAAATTGTATTCTGTAGCCTTCATGTCCCAGGTTTATCACTCTCAGACCATCACCTACCCTGTTTTTTAATGTGCCATGGTTGGGAGGTGTTGTAGAAGGCACTGAGGCACTTGAGGAAGCCCTTGATGGCTACAGCTTATGCTTTATAACACATTTAATACTTTTTTTGTTTGTTATAAATGATCATAGAATCACTGGCTGAAAAGAAGCTATGAATACAAAATATTCCCTTGTAATTTGTTCAAAAATAATGCCTGTAAATTATTTAAACAGTCGCCATGTTAGGGAAACTTTAATTTCATACAGATAGTTTACCTGCACTTGTGGAACAGATACAATATAACACCATTAGTTAGAGAATGCTTAAATGTCTAAGAAGTAGACATGCCCATCTTACAAACAAAAACAAGACTATATGTCTGATGTCTGAAAAATTATTTAGGGGCCGGCTGTAACTCAATTGGTAGGGCACCGGTTTACCACGTGGGAGGCCCCTGGTTCGGTTCCTGGGGCCTCCTTGAGTGGGCAGACTGCCTTGAGAAGGCAAGCCACCATGGCGGGGCAAGGCTGTCAAGGGCAGGGCTCAGCGAGTCACCGCAGCAGGAGGGAGACAAGTGCACACAGAAGAATGCAAAAATGAACAGCAAGAACAAGCAGAAAGGAGGGGGGGATATATAATAGTAAAAAAATAATAATAATAAAAATTAGTTACCCTTAAAAATTTACTTTTATGATGTCATATGAGAAGACTGACAATGTGAGAATCTATTTTATTTGAAAAATAATTAACTTATGATTCATAGCAAAGTCAACTACTTCAATCTTATATTGACTATGGAAGTGGTTGTGAGTCAAAGGAAGAATGACAATCATGTGTTGCCTTTGTGTCCACGTCTGGCCATAAGTCTCTTTAACTATAGTTTCAGGTTTACAGAAGAAACCAAGTACCCTAAATGGCTGGCACAAGGGTACCTGGTTTCTTATGAAACCTGAGTTTCAGTTGGCATAAAAGACCCTTCTTTAAGAGCATTTCACAGACTTTCCTGGTAGAAATTATAATCTCTCTAAGTTGTTTCATGATCAAATTTTGTTTTTCAGGTTGATCTCTTCAGACCCCACCTCTGGTGGAAGTATTAGATTTTCTTATAGTATTGTTAAGCAGCAAGAAAGCCACATCTTAAAAGAACAAGGTTAAAGGAAAATAAATATATTTTAATCTTTTAAAAGGGTAACTATTTATTTCAGATATATTTCTTTTCATATCAAGCCTGAAGTCTGAGATAGTTTCACACATGTCCTCTCTCTAGTTCCCTAATTTCAAGAGAACAGCAGAGAATGTGTTAAAATAACATTTGTGGATAATATTACTATCGTTAATCAAAACATCTTTGGCAAATTCTTTGTGGAACCATATATAATTAGCTCTCAAAATAGTGCTTCATAGTAGCAGGAGCAAAATGGAAATTTGCCTCTTTGGTTAACAGAAGAGTTAACAGATGGGAATGTGATTATTTGATTTACCTTCATTCCTGTCTTAATAAGGGGAGGCTCTTGAGGATCTGTAAACAAATTAGCTTCATAAAAGTGTGGAGAAAAATAATCAAACTCTTCATTTGGCAATATTCTTTAAATGTATGAACATGACCATTCTATTAGAGTAATAGTTTTACATAGCAGGCAAAATAAACTTGGTCTATATTATGAGTGAACTTCACTAGCAACAATCTCTTTTAAATAAAATGTTAATTTTGTAATTGTGTTTTTCCGTTTATTTTGTTTAATATCAAACATTGAATTAACATATGATGATATATAAAAACTAGTGAGCCAAAAATGGAGGTCATTGTAAAGCTGTATAAATTATCAGAGGCTACAAATTCAAAATTGTGGGGTCTCATTGTTTTCACTTGGTGTGAGCAAAGAGAAATGTTGAAGTTGAAATTAAATTCTATACTTGAACTAGGGTATCTCTTTCAGTACTTTTTTTAGAATCCTCAAAAATATATTACAAATATTGGAGATGGATGCAACACAAGTATATTTTCTCCTTCTAAGATCTCAACATAACAATAACAAAAGAGTAAATATTTTACAAAACACAACTGTGAAAAGAGTGGGAAAGTAGATTATCAATCTGTATGAAATTTAAACTCACCTAACAAGCTTCTCCCACATACATAGAATGATGAAAACACTTTCTAAGGTCTTACACTTAAATATGAAGAGACAATGAATTTTCTAATAAAATGGATAAAAGATAAAACAGTAGAAAAAATGACAATCAGAAAAGGAAGATGTACAATGGGTACAATAAGTAGAATATCTGGACAGTTTTGAGGGGGGAAATCCAGGAAACAAACAATCTAAGACTGAGAAAAAGCTTTTAAAACCAAAAAAGTGCAATTGCCAGAATAAAAATATAACACACCATTTAGAAAATAAAGAGGAGGGAAAACCTCACAAAGTGGAACAAAAAGTTGAAGCAATAGAATGAAAAGAAGTAAAAAACTACAATAGAAGAAGGGAAAAGAGGATGAAAGAAGTCCATCAACTGATTAAGAGGAGTTCCAGAAAAAGAAAGCATAGAAAATGAAATAAGAGGAACAAAAATATACAAATTGAATGGCCTTTCCAACCAAATACCCATGTAAATAAAGAGTTATAGTAATTTTCAAACATTGGAGATAAAGAAAATGTCTTGAAAACTTCCAAAATGGAAACAAAATCTCACAATCAAAATAGTTCTCATATAGAAATGATGATGAATGGCACTGAACAACCTCAGGCTGGATGCTGTAAATCAATAAAGCACATGTCTTGAATATTTTAGATTCTACTCCCAACCATTTATAAATGGTGATGGTTAAGTCCATGTGTCAAGTTGGCTAGGTTATGGTGTCCAGCTGTTTGTTCTAGCAAGCACTGTCCTGATTGTTACTGTGAAGTTATTTCATGACCTTAAATCATCAGTCAGCTGATTACATCTATGGCTGATTACAACTACAATCAACATAGGAGATTGTTTTCCAAGATAAGACCCATCCAATCAATTGAAGGTCATAAAGGGATAATTGATTATCTCAGCAGTAAGAAAGAAGAAATTCTATTTCAAATTCAGCCAACCAGCTTTTCCTGAAGAATTCACTGAAATGTTTAGCAGAGTTCCCAATTTGCTGCCTGCCCTTTGGAATTTGAACTTGCCTATCCCCATGGTTACATGAGCCAATTACTATAATACATCTCTGTTTTTCAGAAGAACCTTGTCTAATACATAAATCAAATGTGAAATAATAAACACCATCTCAGATATGCCAAGATTAAGAAAACTGTGTTTACCTACACAAGTGAGTAAACCCATTAGTGAGCTGGGAAGCACTAACTCTTCCTGAAGGAAGCAGTCAAGAAAAACCCCATGATGACACGGGCAGAATTCCTGAGGCACAAGCAAGAACAAAAGAACAAAGTGTAGGCTCAGAAAAGACAGAAAAGACCTTGCATTTCACAATTCCCTCAGGCTTATCTTGTTGAGAGGGTGACTCTCTGAAGGAGAGGAACAGTTAATGTAGAGCCATTTTATGAACACTGTGAAAAGTGTTTATGCATTGTTTGTATTTGTTAGTTCCTGGCATCCAAAGAAATCTTTTTTCATGTCATTAGCTGGATACAAATATAAGGAATAATTAGCTTAGAAACTAATTCCCAGCAATAAAATTTAAAAATTTTAAAAGGTACAGTATGCAAGAAGAGATTACAAGGCAAACAAAGAAACAGGAATTGATGCGCCATTCAAAGGAACAAGGTAATAATGCAGACACCACCAACAAAGAAGACCAGGCTTTAGATATACTGGACAAAGACTTTTTAAAAAATGATCCTCAATATGTTCAACTAGAAAAAGGTAAATACAGAAAGAACTAAAAGATATCAGGAAAACAATGAATGAACAATATGAGACTCTTGATAAAAATAAAGAAAATTTAAAAGGAACCAAACAGAAATATTGAACTTAAAGTTCAAATAACTGAAATGAAAAATATCTAGAGGGTTTCAGGAACTATTGGGGCTGACAGAAAAAAAATGAGTCAGTGAACTCAAAGCAAGGCAGTTGAAATGATAAAGGCTGAGCAGCAGAAAGAAAGAAGAATGAAGAAAAGTGAGCTGAGCCTAAGTGAAGAGTGGAAAACTATCAAGGGTACCAATCTATGTATTATGGGAGTTCCAACAGGATAAGAAAGAGATAAAATGATAGAATGAATATTGGCGGAGATAATGGCAGAAAACATCCCCAAATTAATGAAAGATATGAATATACACATTGAAAATCCAATGAAACCCAAACAGGATAAACTCAAAGAGAACAACACCTACACACATAGTAGTCAAATTGTCAGATGCCAAGGACATGGAGAGAGATCTGAATGCTGAAAGAGAAAAGCTCTGCGTTAGGTACAATGGAGTCCCAAAAGACTTCGTGCCAATTTATCATCAGAAACCATGGAGGCAAGAAGTTAGTGGGATGAAATGTTAAAGAGCTCAAAGAAAACAATTTTTAAGTAACATTTTATATCTGGAGGGACTGTCTTTCAAAAATGAAAAAAAAAGATAAGTCCATTCCCATATAAACAAAAGCTAAGGAAGTGAATCCCTACTAGACTTGCCCTACAAGCACTACTAAAAGGGGTTTTTTAGACTGAAAGGAAGTGTAATGAGACAGTGGATAGAAAAAGCATAAAGATTTCAAGTAAAAGTAACCATATAGGTGATCGAAATGCCAATACTATTTTATTGTAATTTTTGGTATGTAAATCCACTTTTACTTACTATGGGTTCTAAAATGCAAATGCATTAAAAGTAATGTTAAATCTATGGCTTTGTACATACTTGTAAAAAGATGTAATTTGTAACAATTACAACAACAAAGTGGGAATATGAAAGGATACTAGAACAGTGTATGTGTAAGTAATTGAAGGTAAGTTTGTAACAAATCAGATATAATATTATAGATTTAGGATGTTAAATTTAAGTGTGATGGTAAACACAAAGAAAATATGTGAAAAATATATACAGAAAGAAATGAGAAGTACTGAAAATGGTACAATATGAAAAATCAAATAAATATGAAAGTAGACATTCACAGAAGAATAAAGGGATAAAAAAATTATAGAACTTACAAGAAACAAATAGCAAAATGGCAGAAGGATAGACTATATTTTAGGTTATAAAACAAATCTCAATAAATATAAAAATATTGAAATCATGCTAATGTATCTTATGTAACCACAATGGAATAAAGGAAGAAATCAATAATAGAGGTAAAACTTAAAAATCCACAACTATGAGGAAATTAAGCAACACAATCTTAAACATTCAATGGGCCAAAAAAGAAAGCATAATGGAAATGAGAAAATATCTTGAAACAATGAAAATTCAAAATACCAAAACTTATCAGATGCAGAAAAGGCAGTATTAAGTGGCAAATTTATAGTTCTAAATGGCTAGTAAAAATGAAGAAATATCTCAAATCAGAGACCTAACCTTGCAAATAGATGATCTAAAAAACAAGAGCAAACAAAACCCAAAGTGAATGGTGGAAGGAAAAAATTTAGAGGGAAGACAAATGCAATACAGAATTAGAAAACAATAGAGAGAATCAACAAAACCAAAAGTTGGTTCTATGAAAATATCAATAAAATCAATAAATCTCTAGCTAGCCTGACAAAGGTAAAAAGAGAGAGGATGAAATATAAATAAAGTCAGAGATGAAAGGTGGTGCATTACTACCAACCTCAGAATTAAAGAGGATTTATAAGAGAATTCTAAGAACAACTACATGCCAAAATATTAAATGACCTAGTTGAAATGGACAGATTCCTAGATACACACAAACTATGCTGACTCAAGAAGTTAATAGAAGGTCCTGACAGAGCAATAACAAGTAAAGCGATTGATTCTGTGTTATTAAGATGTAAATTCCATCCAAAGCAATATACAGATTCAACACAATCCTGATCAAATTCCAACATGCTTTGCAGTAATGGAAAAGCAAACCATCAAATTATATGGAAAGTTAAGCAGCCTCCAAAAGCACAAACCATCTTGAAAAAGAACAAAATTGGAGGACTCACTTTTCCCAATTTTAAAACTTATTACAAAGCTACAGAAATAATAACTGTATGGCATTGGCACAAGGACAGACATATTGACCAATGAAACTGAATTGAGAGTTCAGAAATACACCCTCACAACTATGGCCAATTGATTTTTGACAAAGATGCCAAGTCTACTTAATGGGGAAAGGACAGTTTTTTCAACAAATGATGCTGGGAAAACTGAATATTCATATGCGAAGGAACAAAGGTTGATCCCTACTTCATATTTACAAAAATTAACTCAAAATGAGTCAATGGCCTAAATACAATAACCAAAATTATAAAACTCCTATAAGAAAACATAAGAAGCATCTTCAGGAACTTATGTTAGGTGATTGATTATTACAATTTATGCCGAAAGCTTGAGCAACAAAAGATAAAACAGGTAAACGTGATTTCACCAAAATTAAAAAAAAAAAAAACAACTTTTGAGCATCAAAGTATTTCATCATGAAAGTAAAAAGGCAATCTTATTTTACTGAATTGGAGAAAATATTTGGAAGCTACATATTTTCTAAGGGTTGGATACCCAGAATATATAAAGAAATCCTACAACTCTTCAACAAAAGGCAAACAACCCAATCACAAAATGGTCAGAAGAGTTGAATAGACATTTCTCCAAAGAAGAAATGGAAATGGCTAAAAAGTACATGAAAAGATGCTCAACATCATTAACTATTAGAGAAATGCAAGTCAAAACCACAATGATCTATAATTTCACACCCAATGGCCACTATTTAAAAAAAAAGTCAGAAAATAACAAGTGTTGGCGAGGATGTGGAGAAGTAGGAACCCTTATTTATTGGTGGTGGGAAGTATAGAATTACCATATGATCTGGCAATCCCACTTCTAGGTATATACTCAAAAGAATCAAAACCAGGGACTGAAACTGGTATTTGCACACTGATGTAACAGACAGAGGTATTGGTGGCACAATATTTTGAATGTAATTAACACCACTGAATTATGTATTTAACTGGGATTAAATGGGAAATTTTAGATTGTGCACTTATTAGAGTAAAACTTTAAAAAAAATAAGGCTTTACTGCACAAACAGTAAGCCCTCAAGTAAACAATGGACTATATTATTTTTATAATTATAATAATATATTTTCAGCAATTGTAATGGATACTGATACAGAGTGGTAATAATAGGAAACTTTCAAAAGTGAGTGCAGGTATGTGGGAACACTGTATTTTCTTCATGATTCTTCTGTAAACCTAAAGCTTCTTTAATTAAAAAAAAAGGGAAAAAATAGTGAGTTCCACTGAGGCATGTCAGAAGTCACAATAAAACGTTGAACCTTGAAATATGGGTTTGAATCCTGTTTCTGGAATGCATTCTATCAGGAACCTATTCACCTGGGCAAGTTACCTAAAATCTCTGGGCTTTAATCCCTCATAAGTAAACCTGGGAGAATAAATTACAGAGCTGTTATTCCCATTAACCAATAAATATATATGATAGTGCTTGATACAGAGTAAGTACTTATATAGCTATTCAATGAATAATATGTAGTGTTTCTCTAGAAAAGGCTTATAATAGAAAACTTCCACTTGCTTCATTACAAACTTACCATATAAAGCTGTATGCATTTTTCTTTTGTGCCTCTGACTTCCATTTTTTTTAAAGTATATTAAGATCTTCCAACTTCCTTGTCATTACTGTCTCTTCAGTGCTTTCAGAGCTGAAAGATTAGGCCCTCCTGTTCAAATAAGTATCCTATGCTTTTATTACATAATTTCTTAAAACCCAATAAATAGTTTTATAAAAGGAATGGTAATATATGTACAGTGCCTCCCAAATATTTTAAAGCTCTCAAAGATACAGCTATATCCTTGGTATGAGAAAAGGATTTGTCTTTTTAGGATTTAGATGTGACTATTTAATATTTCTAAGACTTTCCTGTGTAGCTATTAACATTTGCTATTTTTAACATGTATGTTTATGTAACAAGAGAAAAAAATCTCCTACCTAAATATCTTTTACATACAAAGTGATAGTCTGTTGAACTGTGTATGGGTGATAAATGTTTTAATTGTGTTTTTAAATTTGAATGGCACCTGAGTCAGTTCACAAGAGCTGACTTAGTACAATATGTGCATAGAATTACAAACTGAATATACTGAGATAAATTAACAGGTAATTTGCTTCTTTAATTAAAAAATATATATGCTGTCAATACATTCCTCAATATCTAAGATGAACAACTTACAATTAAATAATTGAAATTCAGTTTTCTTTCTGTTACAAAACATCTTTATATTATCAAATAATAATGTAGAGGATGTCTATAGTTCAAATGTAACTTGGGCATGAAGTTATAGCTTTAGTAAAGTAAAGTATTGTTATAGGCAACCTCAGACCACTCTATAATTACACTATTGCATTAAATGGGAGACTTTAGATTTTTCTACAACAAAACAATCCCAACTGTCAGCTCTCTATTAGATATAATGTATTGTTTTAAATCTCTTTTTTTTTCACTAGATTTTCTAAAAGAGAAAAAAAGGCCTTTTCAGAATTCCTTTTTAGTTGCCATTATATCATGCAATGTGGGGCTTGGATATCATGAGAAACTATGTCTAGGGAAAACAACCAGTATTTATTTGTAAATCATATTTTGGATGAAATTTAGGCAGGATGAATACCATTATTTCTGATGTGAAAAAGACTTTGTCATTGATTTACCTGCCCAAGTATATGATCATTTTGTCCCTACACAAAATACTTTAAATGCTCCTTGAAATCCTCCTAGCATTGACCACTATTTTCATGACTCTCATTTCCAGTTGCAGTCGTGGTTATGCAGGCTTAGAAGAGATTGCGGGGGAGTGAAAGGGCATTTTCTGCCTTTAGAGATGCATTGCTGTGGCTAGAATGCAAGGCCGAGTCAGGGCACTTGGACTAAATAAAGTCTGAGCACTGCCACTGACTTAGTGGAATATCCTAGGCAAGTTGCTTGATTTCCCTAGGTCTCAGTTTCCCCATTAATAATTACGGATTTGGGAAGGGGTGGCAAATTGTGTGACTCTAAGTTCCATTCCATCTGTAACAGAGTGTATTTCTATGGAAGGTAGTACAGTAGAGGAAATTCAAAATTGTTTAAGCCATTAATAAAATTGGAGTGCTGGAGCTAAAAATATATTCTGGCTATTATTCTTAATACATTCAAGACACTGAGCACATTACTTAATATTCCCCATAATGCAGAGCAGAGTAAATAATTATATTTCCACACACACAGCATGGTCTGGAATATCAAAAGAGCTGAAAAAAAATTCAGATCCCTTTCCACCACTTTAATTTCCCCTTTTATGTCAAGCATTTAATTTAGTGTGTAAACTCTTAGAAATGACTGGAGTTCTTACTCTAGAATGAATGCGGGACAGTAATATACATTTTATTATGCTTTCCCAACAGTCTGTGCATAATAGATGTTCAATAAATTAATAAATAATAGTTCGCCTTACCTCTACTCAATCATCATTTTCTCAAGCTGACCTCATTTACCACTTCCATGCTTATGCTCTTGACCTTCTAATAACCGATATCTGCACCTCACCAAAAAATGAAGTTCAAGTATTATTCTCTCTCACTGCCATCTCCTGTCATTCTGCTTCATTTACTCTAATATTCCCATGGAAAATTTATCCTCATTAAGCCTCCCAAACCCTTAACTATCCAAAATTTTCCTTTTCCATTACCCCTTTATCCTCCTTCATGCCATCTCCTTACTTTCTTTGTTCCCCAACTGTTCATCAATCATTTCTTTGCAAATATCTTCATTTCTCTCCCCTTCCTCTTTCTTTCCACTAGTTTGAGAAATCCCCCAAAACTTTGCGACTCATATCTGAACGTGATCTGAAGCAGGTGAAGACTGCTCGACAGCCACGCTGATCACAGGTGTAGATGACGACACGCCAAGCCTGGGTAACTCTCTCCTACATTCCATTGGTAAGTTCACTTATGCCTCAGCTTGATTCTTTTCACAACCGTGCCAAATCCCCTGTCACTTCCAATCTCCACCCATGTCCTAGTCTAATGTATCACAGCTGATATCATCTGAAACTTTTTTGGGAAAACAGAACTCAGAGATAAATTTATTCTTCTAATCCTATCAACAGCCACAACCCTGTTTGCATCCCTAACCATAAACATTCTTCTCTCCTGTTACAAAAGAAGATGCATCTCTGCTCTTCTAAAAGCAAATAAATACTTTATTTCCTATTTTCCTGAAAACACCTTATTTCCCATTTATCAGGTTGCCTTTTCTACAGATTTTCCATTAGCATTAAGATTAACTTTACATTTTAAATTAATTCTATAGTCCCTTTAAGCCACTATCCTTTTTTTTTTAACTTCTCCTCATTCACGGAAGAAATTCTTAAAAAAAAATTTAGATGTCCTCTCTTCAGATTCTTTCTTCTCAATCAGTCTTCTTTATAGCTTCCATCCCCACTACCCTCATAATGAAATTCCTCTTTTAAAGGTCACCATTGGTATACATGGTGTTAAATTCAACATTCACATCTCTGTCCTTCTCATAATTGATCTTGTAGCGGTATTCAACACGCTTGACATTCCTCACCTAACTAGAATTAAATTCATGATTCTAAAATTCCTGGTCTTCTCCCTACCTCAATGCCATTTCTCATCAGCCTCTACTCGTGCCTTTTCTTTGGCTAATCGACCTCTGAAAGATGTACACCAGAGCTTTTTCTCACACCATCTCTTCTATTTTCTTTCTACTTCCCATCCCCAGTTGAGCTCATCCAGTCCTTTGACAATACAGATTGTCAATAAACTAATCATTTTCAGGCTTATATTTTCACCCTGCCTTCACTGCTGAGCTACAGATCTGTAATTATCATTGCTCCTTTAATATCTACATATTCTTGGAAAAGACACACCAACCTCAAAACCTAAGTATTAAAAACTGAGCTCTTGGCTAAATCCCTTCCACACACCATACCAGTAATGTTCTTCCCCTAGACTTTCCAATCTTATTAAAGGGCTCACATATGCCCAAATCCCTAATCTAAAATCATTAGATTCCTTGATGGGTCTTTACCTTAAATCCAAGCCATCAAGATATTTTATTGGTTCACTCACTAAATTATACCTTCTGTCCATTTTCTTCCAGTTCCAACACCAACCTTATATTTCAAGTCACCATATCTTCTCATATTGTTCACTAATTGGTTCCTAACTAATAGTCCTGATTTTACTCCCAAATTCCTTCTTACCCAGTAGCTAGAGGGATCTTTTAAAATGTATGTCATGTGATTTCATTTTCCTTCTTAAACCCATACAGTGATTTCCTCCTGTTGCACTGATACTAAAATCCAATATCCATTTTATATTGCAGTGGTCAACTGCTGTGTTTTTGGCTATCCAGTGTGTGAACACCCTTCTTATTTTAAGGAAAGATCTTCAGTGGGTTCACATTGGGTGAAATCAAGACTCCACCTCCTCTTCCTTCTTAACCTGAAATGGTCAGTTTTTTCCTTTCTACAGTCCCAGAAAGAAGATTTACTTAGGCCCTGTCAATTGGATGATTCTGTACAAAATAAGAAAATTGAAAGTGTAACAATTCAAAGCTGCAAGAGAATTTGAGAAATTATGTACCATGGTACCAACCTCCAGTTGAGCATTCACGTTTGTAGCATGTACCAGGTATTTTTCTGAGGTCTAGCCTCCCTGGATTCCTAGTTCACTGTTTAAGATGATTATCTAGCCTTTCTGGTGATTTTATGAGCCACCAAACATCCTATCAATTCATTTTATGATTAGCCATACTGAGTTAGTATCTTTATTTTTAATCAAAAAGCCTGAATATTATATGTATATTACTTATAAGCCTCTCCCAAACCTGAATCCTATAATTCCTTTGACTACATCTTCTTTTACATCCTCATTGCTCACCATGCTTAGCTGATAAATCTAATTTCTTTTTCTTGTAAATGCCATTACTGTTTCCCTTGTAGGAAATCTCATCTTGCTGTTTTAGTTAACTTTTGTTGCTTTATAACCACCCAAAGGCTTAGTGGCTTAATAAAATAAGGATGAGATATTTGAGCAGAGATGGTATCTCAGAAACTGGTGGGCTCATTCATTTGAATGCATTCAGGTAGTGGTTGGGCTAGATTGGAAGGTCCAGGAAGGCGAGTCTTCATTGCATATTACATTAGCATTATTCAGTGCTCCCTCAAATTTCTCCCTGTGCTAACTTGGAGCCTTCTGGCTTCAGGTTATGTACACTTGTTAAATGATCACTGGCCTCCAAGAATGAAGGTGGAAACCACTCCACTTCTAAAAACTATGTTAAAACTGACACAGCATCACATACCCCATTGGTCAAAGACAGCTCAAACTCAAGGGTGAGAAAGTAGTTCTACCTCTTGATGGGAAGAGCAACAAACACCTACAAGAGTGGAAGAATTTGGACAGCTATCTTTGAACATTATTAAACTTGCAATTTTCTTTGTCTGGAACATGTTTCTGTAAAAGCTCTACTTGTATGTTACTTCTTAAGGATATTTATTTCTCAACTTAAATGTCACATCAGAAAGGAAATTTCTGAAACTACAGTATAGTTTTGTCCCCGCTCATTTTATTTCATCTGTGATTTTTACACTTGTTTCCTTACTGAATTCCATCACTAGAACGTAATGTCTTGTGAGAGTGGAATTATGCTGTCTTATTTATGACTCTCTCTTAATTGCCTGACACACAGCAGGTACTCAAGAAATATTTGAACAATGACCTTATACCAACATTCTAAGTATCCTTGGTAATCAATATCTATGAGGAAGGCCAGGAAAGAACAGCAATAGCCACTGCACATCTCGTTATTATTTCCTTTTGTTTCTGGAAGCTGGAATTTACGGAAGTAAGATACAAGGAGAGAAAGATGCTCAGTCTACCAGGGCACAGTACAGCACCTGTGGGTCAGCTCCGGACTGAGTATGAAATTCCAAGGGACTTCCAAACCCAAAGAGCTTTTGGTGGGAGGCATGCAGGGGGAGAGGGAATCTCCTGTGTAATTTAGATCAAGAGGCTATGTGTCAACTCATACAAAATGTGGAAATCACATGCATGTATTTTTTGAATGGAGAAGCACAGTTGGCCTTTTGGTACTAAGCCCTTAACTTAGCTCTTAGTTTTTAATTTTAGTCACAGTTTTTCTACAGTCCCTATTAAGATTTATGATGTATACTTAAGCCATAGCTGCTAAATATAGAGAGGCTTAGCTTGTTTGCATGGAAGGGTACCAGCCCAAAAGTAGAAAGCATTTATGATCTTGGCCTTGCTAGCTCAAACTGAAGGTCCTAACAGCTACTGAGAAATGGAAGAAAATTTAATGATCATATCTTCTAATTTCCTCTTTTTGTAGATGACATGCTAGATATTTTCTGATTGTTCCTTCAGCTCCACTCCTTCCAACTCTGCCTTATTCTCTGCCTTTGGAGGCTTGACTTTAATGGACTGCATTAAGGGGCCATGTTGGCATCTTGTTTCCCATTGGATTTGGCCAATGAGGAACTCTGACAATAAAGAGACAGAAGAGAGAGAGATTGTGAAGTTTATTTCCCCTGTTTCCTTTGTCTTCCCTTGGGTTGATAGTGGCTATGTTCCTCTGCTTTCTAGCAGATAGCCTTCTCTTATAGCGTTAACTCTCTCCTTTTCTCTCTCCCTCCCTCCCTCCCTCCTTCCCTCCCTCTCTCTCTCTCTCTCTCTCTCTGAATTCTTGCATAGCTTTTTCAACCTTTTCCTTCAGGTTTATGGGTAGAAATGCCATTCCACTATTGCAATCTTAATGTTGCTTCATTATCCTTTATTGATTTTCCTGACCCTAATTATATTCAGCAAATAACATCTTCAATAAACTGTTCTCAACAACCAATTTGTACCACATACTTGTGGTGGAAATTTTATTGATATAATGAGAAAACTGAGGCCCAGAGAAGTAGTTTGACCTTCTAGTTAGTTCAATAGAGCAGATCTCAAATATTTCATAATGATGATTAGGGATTATAATCTCAATTTTTCAGGTGAAGAACCTGAAGATCCAATAATCTAGCTAAGGTTATAGAGTTAGCATTTTGCATACTAAGTTTCTTATTAAAGATTAATTCCAGAAACTATTTCCCCTACTACATCACACTTTTTTTCCACCTTCCTGACTCCTAGAACCAGTGTTCTAATACAGCATTTTTTGATATACCTTTGGATAAATGAATTCCTGTTAAAGTTTATTGCAGGGTTAAATTACTAGTAGGACTCAGGGTAAAACCTGTGTTCAGAAAATTATAGCCTACATGCTAAATCTAAACCACCAACTGTTTTTAGAAATGAAGTTTTATTGGAAAACAACTATACCGGTTTTGTACTTATTGGATATGACTGGTTTAGAACTACAGCATATTTGAGAATTTGCAGCAGAGATTTATTCTGGCCCACAAAGCCTAAAATATTTACTTCTGGCCCTTTGCAGAAAAAATTTGCTGATTCCTGGAATATCCCATATGACTCCTCTATTCCGTGTAACATGGAAATGAAGTTCTGTGATATAAAAACAAACTTAGAGAAGTCTGGGGGTACAGTTAAAACGTTTTGTCAAAGACAAATGTTTTAAGCCTTTCTACTACTTCTGGCCCCCACCTCAGCCTTTGTATATAAGCCTATTATAAGGCAATGTGAGGAATGCATTCATGGGAATTCATGGCATTTTCTCAATGATGAAAGCTGTTGACAACTCATTACGATGGCTTTCCAAGTGGGAAAATGATATTCATCATAAATATTTTTGAGAGGATACTGAAGTCAAAGACTTAAGTTGGGCATGATTTCACTCAAAAGCTAATTTGAACAGCGATTTTCTTGATTTTTTAAAATTTTAGTCCTCTATAGTTCCTGGATCTCCTTTCAGTTTTCCACTGTAGAAGATAAAAAAAAGACATGGTCTGAGGCTCTGTTTCAAAATCCCAAGCAGCTGATTTGATCAAGTTAAAAACAGAGAAAGTGAAAGAGGGGGAGAAAGAAAAAATCAACATGGCCACTAGATTATATTTATAAATGAAGCAGAATATAATTCTAATTTATTTATGGTAGATTATTAACAACTTCCTCAGAGTAATTTGTTTCTGTCTTGATGCCTTCGTTATTCTCTTATTTCAATTATGTCCCACAAATCCTTTATGGAATTAGGAATAAAAGAATTCATGAAGAAATTAATAAACATAGATCAATTATTAATTTTGGACCACATTCATATACTTTCACTGAACAACCAAGCAGAAGCTCTCCATGTAAAAAACCAGGAGCACTGATATTGTTTCAGAGGAGCCCCAAAAGTGAGACACTTCCCCCTAATGCCCAAGTTTCAGATATTGTATTTAGCATGACAGGAACAAAACTACATTCCTCTCACCTGCCTGTGGAAGTCAGGATCTTTTTCTGTTTTCTGCCAGATTTATATTTTCTCAGTAAAGGACAGGGGGAGGGGGGTGTGCGTTCATAGTTCACTATTGCTCCATATGATATACTTGTGCTGCTTCTAACAATAGATGCCACCCTTTAGCAGGTAGAATCCCATCTGTCTACATCAGCTGTTAGGCCCACTTGGAATACACAGTTTTCAGAAATCAGCCAGTACCCTCCCTCCTCAGCTTTAATTGTGGGTCTCAAGTGAATAGAACCAATCTCCAGGGCTGCAGAGCCTCTTAGGCAATATAATAAAACAAGTTATCAACAGACCTGATATTATCTCTTAACTATTAACTCTAAATTATGTATTTTAATAATAAAATAGCATAGTGGAAAGAAAAATCTCTCTAGTGAAAAGATAGATATTTAAATTCTATTGTTAATATTTTAGTGGTTGTGCTATATTGGGCAAATTGCTTTACACCTCTGAAATATACTTTAATTTTTTCCATCAATAAAATGATACTAACCCATAAAAACTGGTGTGGGAAACAAATCATATATCAGAAGTGCTTTGCAAAATATAAAAACATGCATTATTATTAAATCAAGCAGGAGATAGATAGATTTTGTGGAAATTACATATATTTATGGTAAAAATAACATTCAGCAGTACAATATATTATGCAACACAAAAATTATATCTTCTTCCTAAAACTGAGTGACCATTTTTTTCCAGAAACTTTTCTCTTTAAGCTACAATCTTTTGCCAAATATTTACCAGATGTAGGCATTCTTTGATTCATATAATTTAAAAGGAGATTAATTTACCATTTTACATAATGTATTTGTTTTTCAAGAAATCCTCTCCAAAAGAAAGGCATTAAAATGGGGCCGGCTGTAGCCCAGTTGGTAGGGCACCGGTTTACCACATGGGAGGCCCCAGGTTTGGTCCCCGGGCCTCCTCGAACAGGCAGACCACCTTGAGAAGGCAAGCCAACGTGGGCGGGGCAAGCCAATGTGGGCGGGGCACAAAGCCATGGGCAAAGGCAAGCCCCGGCCAGCAAGGGTGAGCCCCCGCAAGCAGGCAGGCTGCAGCGCCGGTGAGCTTATTCAGCAGGTCACCGCAGCAGGGGGAGACAAGCAGACACAGAGAAATGCAGAGAAAAATGAACATAGCAAGAACAAGCAGAAGAGGGGAATGTATAATAAATAAAATTAAAAAAAAAAAGAAAGGCATTAAAATGATGCATTTTTTTTTTCAGCTAAAAATGGAGCTCAAATGAACTATGTTTATGGTTTGGTTTCTTATGGTTTCATAAATAGATACTAAGTAATTATTAAGTCAGCAAATTCACATGAGTGGAGTGTGTTAGACAGAATAATGGCTTCTCAAAGATACCCATGCCCTAATCCTTATAACCTGGGAATATGTCACCTTACACAACAAAGGGGAATTAAGGCAACAGATTCAGTGAAGAGTGTTAATCAGCTGACTTTAACATAGGGATAGTTTCCTGGATTAAGCAGGTGGACTCCTTAAATGTTGAAGAGTAATGCAGAAGAGTCAATGTCAGAGTGACATGATACAAGAAAAACCCAACCGGCCATTGCTGACTTTACAGATATCAGGAGCCCATAAACCAAGGAATGCAGGTAACCTCTAGAAGCTGGAAAGGCAAAGGAAATTGATTCTTCTCAAAGCCTCCAGAAGGAACATCACTCTCTTGAAATCTTGATTTTAGTCCAATGAGACTTATTTCAGAATTCTGGCCTCCAGCCCTGTAAGATAGTAGATTTGTGCATTTCTTAGGCTCCTAAATTTTTACAGCACAAAAACAAAACAAATGCACTAAGTTGCATGAATACTGGGTTTAAAATTGAAGTATACCTGAATACTATGAAAATTTTAGAAAGATACAACCAAAGAAAATGCACAAACTATATTTGAGTGAAAATAACCCAGTTGGATAGCTTGTAATAGATTTTTCACTTGTGCACTTGTCTCAAGAAGAGGGAAAGGAAACCTATTTGGCAAATACATATTTA